>CM065484.1:11013550-11262177 GCA_032873175.1 Leptopilina drosophilae
AAGTTACAAAAACTTGTTTGGGGTTCTGAAACACTGCAATTTATTGTGAACTTGGTAGGGGAACATTTTGTTGTTTCGTGACGATCGATCATAGACATCGTATTTACAGGTATTATATGAACTTCATACAGTGGGTGCTTGTTTTTATACCCTCTAATTGCAAATAACTGTATTACAATTGTTTTTCTTATTTTGCTACCGTGTTAATTCTTTGTTTTATGGGTAGTTTAAATGATTCAATTTATACACAAACTTTCAAACAAGAAACGAAACCCATACTTAAAAATAACCAAAAATACTTAAGGTATGACGAGTCTGGCTAACTTTTTCCCTATTTACTGTAAATCATAAAGAAGACTTTGCCTGAAATTTTTAAAAATCGTTAGGAAATATAATTACTTAAGAGCATTTGTTTCAAGTATGAAGAATGGTCATTACTTGCGAATGGAAAAGTTTATGAATAAATTGAAGGATTTTCATTTTTAGTGCACCCCTTTAAAGAGTACTAGCAACATATTTTTCACTCGCTGACGTTCGCTTTGGTGTAATTTATGTAATTATGGGTATGACATGTTACAAAACAAAAAATGCTTATTGATATATATTTCACAAAATTGATAAATTTCTATTTTTTATATAATTTTAAAATTAGTATGAATTGTTATATTTAAACAATTTAATGTGACCTTTATTATTAAGTTAAGTATTTGGAAATTTTATTATTATGGCGGGGTACATATACAAAACATTTAAAAATTTTTAATACTTTCCAACATAATTATGAAAACATTCACGCCTAGGTAACATAAAAATATTACTGTACATATATATGTGAAACGAACTTGTTTAGTATATAAAAATACCTGCACGTCAAATACTACAAATATCCTTTTCAAAATATTATATTCTATGTGTGTGATATGACTGCCTGCAATATCATTTTTCTTGAGGAACTCAAAGATAAAAACGTTTCTTTTCTCAGAAAACAATTTGAAGAGCAAATGTCAGAAGACTGTAGAAGATTAAACAGTGTTAAAGCAGAAAAAGGAGCTTTTATCAATAATGCATTTTATTTCAAACCTTTAAACCCTTAAAAGACGATTCCAAACAGCATTTTTCAAGAAAAGATTATATTAAAAAAACTATATATATTAAGTAATATAAGATTTTAAAACAGGGTGTCTAGTATTTTAGCAATATAAACTTCCTGGTTTTTTCCCGGTATGTAAAAAATTTTCCCTGATAATTGAAAACTAAAATGTTACAATAAATTTAATTGTAATATTTGTAAAACTTATAATAAGAATTAAATAGAAGGCATTTTATTATTTAAAATAATTTTTTAATATAAAATTGAACATTTTTTATTAACTCACATTGAACAAAATTATTGTTTATGTATAAATTATTTTAGAAATATTTAAAATAACAAATGTCTTACTTGACTTGATAATATTACGTATATTAAATTTAGATCTGAGAAATAAAATCTTTAATTATTGTAACAGACGATAAAAATTATTAAATTTTTTCTAGTAGAATATAGTCTAATATTTTATATATTTATACATACATACATACTTATAAATTTATTTATATTCATATAAACTATTAAAAAAACATTAAAATTTTTTTTTAAATCCTATTATTTAAATTATTAATTTCTTCCTGTAAAATTTGAGCCTTTTCTATTGCTTCTTTTAAAACTTTTCTCTTTTTATTTTCAAGATCTTTAGTTATCTCCAATTTTCTTTTCTTCGTTTGATTTTCTTCTGTGGCTCTTTTATTCGCTGCAATTTTAAACTGCTTTGCATCGAAATAAACCGTATAGGCATTACGAGCTGCGTTAATTAATGAGTCTGTTATAGGCACAGATTTTACACCTCCACATACTTTAATCATATCATATGTTAAGCGTAAAGAAATGAGACTTTTCTCCTTCTGATTTTCAACTAAGCAGTCCTCATTTATCGAAAATCCTCGTTCAAGAGCTGTATTCCCGTGAGACAAAATTAGGATCATTTTAATGAAATCTGTCAACTCTTTGTAAGGTTTTCCAGATATTGAGATTACCTTCATCCAGAAATGATCGAATCGAACAGTTTGATCGTTAAAAGTCTTGAGTGCGTCGATTGTTTGGCTTAACTTGCATAACTCTTTGTATTCTCACTTAATTTTGTCTGCCTTAATACCTGATACCCATTTGTTCTCGATGCTGAAAATTTCCAAACATTTGGAAAGACGTGTTCTAGCAGCTGTAAGGCTACCTAAAATGACTTTAGGATCAAGAGAAGAAATGGATTTTGTAAGCCTATACTTAAGGGGACATTTATCCATTAATTTTCGTGTTATCACAAGATAGCTTTGACGAGCAAACGTCTTAAAATTCGTTATTTTTTCGGCGGAAATTTTATTTCCTATAGCTGCGATAGCGCCTTTCGTTTCAAAACCTATATCAATATCAGCAACAGATCGCATTAACTTTGGGTTTGTTAAATCTACATTTGAAACAGTCGTGGCTTCTTCCAGTGCCTTTGCTTGAATGAAACGTCCCATTATTGTAGTAATTAAATAGGTGAGATCTCGATGTAAAAGTTGTCCCAAAGGAGCATCAGTCTGGTATTTGATGAGAAACGGCTCAACTAAAGATGCAACTGATTTGAAAAATGACAACTTTGCTTCAAGGAGTTGGTCTTTTACAAATTCAGACACGACTTTAAAATTACAATTGTTTTCGTTTAAAGGATTTTTTCCCTTCATCTTAAACTTTTTTAACCCACTTTCGTAACGCCGGTACAATTTTTAAAGCTCTTGAAGCTACTGCTACATTTTCTATCCATCGGATATCGCAAAATTTCTTTGGAAATAAATCACAAGAAGTAACATTTATAAAATGACCTCGACGCGACGGAACATTTTTAAACAAACGGTATAAGCAAGTTAAAAATTGATGAACAAAATAGGATAGTCAGAAAATTTTTCTTTTATAAACGATATTAAGTCCTCTAGCATGCGATGGTTGACAGCTGGACCATCCATAGAGATCTGAAGAATTTTCCTCAAATTTTCTTCTCCAACTGCATCTGTCAACCCATTTTTTAAATCAACTGCTTTTGCACTTGATAAGAATACTGATGAAAAAAATCTTGTTGAGACAAGGTTTGTAATATTGTCCCAAAAACGAACAACTAGGTCCATTTGCTGTTTTTGGGAAATTTTATTTAAAATTTCGTCTAATCCAACAACAAAATAATCGCATTTTTCTAATATATTTTTTAACTCCGTCCTAAAATGACGACCGATACCGTGAGTAATAATGTATCCTATTTTGTCCTTCTGTAATTTCATTTTGCTAGCTATTTCACTGTCCGAAAACATGTATACAAATGTGCTCGCAGATTCAGCAGCTCCACGATTTGATAAATGATTTGATACTGATGTGAGACACCATATAATTTCAGCTCTCGTTATTTCAGCTTTGTTAAAAAATTTCCTTAAATTTAACTCATTTGCAGCATCTAACTTAACTGGCGGATTTCCGGAATCTATAAATCAACAATTATATAAAATTTAAAAATTATAAATTACTAACATCATATTTAAATTCACTAATTTTTATTTTCCTTACTCTCTCTGTTATCAAGTTTAGCTGAATTAGACGTTGTTTCTACAACTGCCTTGCGATTTAAAAAGAAATCAACTTGTAATTTTTCGTTACAGAATTTTAATTTCTCACAGTGTTTAACACCTTTTGAATGACTAACCAAAGCAGTTCTTCCCATAGAACTAATATTAATAATTTTTTTGCAAACATTGCAAAACACATTTGTCCTGCACTTTTTATCTTCATCTGCCCAAGGAAATTCGGTTTTATAGCTCGGACAATAATGCGTAATATTCTCTTTTTTCCGGACATTTCTAAAATAAATTTGCAAATTATAATACAAAGTAAATCGTTGTAGTTATTTTCTCTATAAAAATGAAAATTACGAAATTGGAAAAATGACAATTTAAAAAGCGAACTAAGAAAACTTTATAGACAAAATTCACTAAGAATATTAAACTAGGCCGCGACAAAAGGGGCCTTAGCTGCTTAGAATTTTAGGTTATGTTTAGAGTACTTTTAACTATATTAAAAATTTATTATTGATTATTTAACATCAAAAGCATATTTTTCTGAAAATATTGCACATAATAATGAATTAAATATTAATAGTTTGTAATGAAAATTGGTCATTTTTATTTATTTATAGTTCTAATTTTAGTTCTGTCAAAAACAGCTAAGGTCCCTTTTGTCGCGGCACGACACATATATTAATAAACTAAAACAGAACGAAGACAAATATATCAACTTATCTGTTAAATTAGTATTCAAAGAAAAACAATATAAAATTTCTGCTCTATATATTAGTTATTGATTTTAATTTCGAAACTTATTGCACAAGAATACATTTTTTCAATTCTAGCGAAATAACAAACAATGCCGGCCGGCAAACTGTGAAACGGCATAGATTATAGACTTATAATAACAGTAGAATAAACGAAATTAAAGTAAACACAAACAAGGTTGGGAATATAAATATTCAAGGTATTGTGATTTACTTCGCGGTAATTTTATGTTTAAAACCACAAACAGATGTCGCATCACTGCACAAATTTAACACAATTTTGGCACGTCAAAAATTATTTTTCATATAACTTAGACATTAATTGGACAATAATAAAACATTGTCTAATATCCCAAAAGAATCAATATACAACTCTAAATTAAAAAAAATAAATTAAGCGTCAAAAAAATGTAACTATTTTTTCCAACAACACAATAAAGTACTTAATAAAAAAATTACCGGATTTAAAAAAAATTCCGGGGTTTTCCTGGTTATTCCCGGTTCGCTAGACACCCTGTTAAAAGAAAACTTAATTATGTTTAAATTGTTTTCAATATCATTTTAAAATAACATTGAATAATTTCACATGGCACAAAAACTTCCAGGAAGTTTCCCGTGGCAACCAAATCGACACTTGACTTTACAGGGTTAATTTATATATTATATATTTCATTATATCTTTGAGGAAACTACTTTCTACTTAAGATAAACTCTTTTTAATTAATATTTTGTATTCATATTTAAAAACTAAGTTTAAAAATACAAATTTTTTGGTTAAAATACAAGTAGATTTTTAAACTTATTCTTGAAATATAAATAAAACTATAAGTAGCTCATTCTCTATCGCAAAAATTCGATAGAATAGGAAAGAAGGTACGACTTAAATATTAAAATCAAAATTGGATTTTTTTGTCAAGCGCCAGAGGACATATAATTGATTGAAATCGCGGAAAATTATAAAAGACTCAATATTAAACGTAAATTTTTTCACATTTCTATACTATAAAATAAAAAAATCAGCACATAACGTGAAAGTACATTGAATGTATGAATTATTAATCCGTAATACATTTTTTAATATTTATAAATTTTTTAGAAAAATTTAATTGAAATATGGTGATTTTCGACATTTCATAGGTAAGTTTTAAAATTAATTTTTATCTATTATTTTGAGTATATTTACGTAATAATCAATTTATACAAGTAAATTAACACATTTTTAACAAATATCAATAAAGAAATTTGTTTTATCTAAATTATTTACATGCTTTTTTATTAAATTTTCATAGCTGTCAAACTAACCTTTTTTGTGCAACTTAATTTAAAAATTATAATTATAACTTTAAATAAAACATTTTTTGAAAATAATTATTTAAAGTAAATTTTATAGTCATTAAACAGTATTAGTATAAATTATAAGGTTTTTCTAAAAGTAGGCCGCAACGACTTTAGGTAAAATAAAATATTAATTCAATTTTTGAATTTGTTATTTAATTGAAAAATGTTTGAATTATCCAAATATCGTAAAATTTAATTTAAAAAATATATATTAAGTAGAAATTTGTTTCCTTATAGATATAATGAAATATGTAATATATAAATTAACCCTGTAAAGTCAAGTGTCGGTTTGGTTGAGCGCATAAAAGCGCTATCTCAGCAGCACACTTTTGAGTCCTATGGTAGTTCAAATCCGCCTTACCCTCATGTGTGCTGTAGTTGTGAAGATCATGTTTTGAAATTAAACACACTTTTTTATTTTAAAACAATGCAAAATTTGAAAAATCAAAATTTTTTTTAAAACTTTTTAAATAATAATTTCACTAAAAAAAATTTTTAATAATTTTTGGAAACTTCCTGGTAATTTCCAGGAAACTTACTTTGACAGCTTCCGAGAAGTTTTCACTGTCAATTTGCAGGAAACTTTCAAGAGAAGTTTCCAGGAAAATTCTATGGGAAGCTTCCAAGAAGTTACCAGGAAGTTTTCATGGAAATCTTCTAACCGCAGACATTATTGAATTTTCTGGAAATTTCCTAGAAGTTACCAAGGGTAACACTAATAGTAAATAAATTTTGAATTCAATAAATAGGAGAAATAATGAGTTAAAAATTGCCTTGCAATGGCAATTGTTTATAAAGGAGGTCTTTTGAAATAGAATGCCTCTTACATAATATTACAAAATTTGTCAGTAAAGTAAAAAATTCTGAAACAAATATGTTTTTATTCCTTTGTAAATTCGTTTACGTATACAAAAGAAACTTGTTGCAATTTTTTAATTTCCACGGGAAACTTTCTGGAAATTTTTTTCGAAGTTTTTGTTCTATGTTGGTTTTGACAGATATAAAAAATTGCAACAAGTTTCTTTTGTATACGTAACCGAATTTACGAAGGAATATGAACATATTTGTTTCAGCATTTTTACTTTACTGACAAATTTTGTAATATTATGTATGAGGCATTCTTTTTCAAAAGACCACCTTTATAAACAATTGCCATTGGAAGGCAATTTTTAACTCGTTATTTCTCCTATTTATTGAATCCAAACTTTATTTACTATTAGTGTTTTAAAAAGAAAAATTTCTCAACTTAACGATAGTAAAAATTTTTAAAAAATAGGGGAAAGGTACGCTCGTTTAGGCGGGCTTTATTTTGTAGTAATATTTATAGAGAAACATAATTTAACGAAAAATTCGAAATACTTTTTAAAAAGTATTGTCCAGGGCTACAACATTGCAAAAGAAAATAATTTTTTTGGCCAAAAATAAACAATTTATAGCTGATTTCTTAAACATGTTATTTTTGACCCAAAAAGTGTTACGAACGTTGAAACACCTATAGTAATTTTACTTTAAATTGAGACAAAATCAATAATGACGTTATATTCTAATTGCTTGTTGTTCATTTACTGATTTTTATGCTCTTAGGCCAAAGAAAAAAATTAAAACATTAAAAATTAACTTTACGAAGAGAATAAGAAAAATAAAATTTTATTTTTAACAAAAATAATTAATCAAACTTCTTATCTTTGCAAGTTTTACAGGTGAAGAAAATTTAAACATTTGAAAATTGTGGATTCAAATCAATTTTACTGACAATACTATTTTCAGACCGACATTAAAGTAGAACAAAAATTGATATATAAATGTCATCCGCACTTTTTTCTGACACTAAAAAATATTCTAACTACACTAAACATAAGTCTTAAAAAATACTTTTTAAACTAAAAAATTGGTTAGTCTAGCGCGGGTAGGATATAGAATTCCAGTCTAAAATAGTGATACATTACTTATAAATAAACATATTGTTTATTAAGAAAAATTATTCTGAAAAAATAAGTCTAAATTGTACACTTCAAAGAAATTATTCGTGAGTACTTTGAAAATTATGGCTGATACAACCATATTGTATTGCTCGATTAGTAGTCTAATATGTAAGAAATTATAAATCATTCTACTAAATTATTCAAGTTTTAAGGAGTTACGTACCTTTTTGACCACAAAAGAAGAGTGATATTGCTTCCTCTCAATAAAAGCCTTGAAGTGATGTCGATTTTTGAATTTCTTAGAAATCTAAAATCAAACAGAAGGATTTTCGAAAAATTAAAAAAAAATTTATCAATAGTTTAAGTTTTGAAAAAATATTTAAAAAAATTTTTTGAAATAACTTTTTTCTTTATTAAATTTTTTTTTAATTCTTGTCAGAACTGTATTTTTGTCATGAACACGAATCGATTCATGTATATAGTATAAATATTTTATCAACATTTATGAAATTAATCAATATTTTCAATTTTCACAAAAAATAAAAATTTTGTATTTTTTTAAACTCTATCCGAACTTTTTAAAATAATTATTATAAAATAAAGATTGAAACAATTGGTATATATATTATATTGAGGAAGCTAAGTGATCATGAAATGAAGAACTTATTTCAGAATTCCCAGGTGCGAATTCAGATTGTCCGCCAGAGTTTGAAGGTCGGCCCAAGGGTGGCCTGACTATTACATGCAGAGTTTAACCAAACATAAAAAGACCCTTTAACAGTTACGGTTAGCTAAACTCTGAGCTACGGGTGGAACAACAGTTGGCAAATCTCTGTAAAACGTAGTTTAAATGACTTCAACTTTCTTAGTTGGCCAAACTCTGGGGTGCGATTTTGTAATTTCACTTTGACTTTGATTTTGACTTTGACATTAACTTTGACTTTGACATTAACTATGACTTTGACTTTTACTTTCAAGGAATACATAAATTTTGAAATTAAAAACATTTTTTTTCTCTAAAATCCTTTGATTTTCGCAAATTCGAGTATGCCGAATTACCCGATGCGCAGTTTTAACCGGCTCTCCCCTTATAGATTTAAAATATTTTAAATTGAAAGAGAATTAACGATACGGCATTTTAGACGTTTACTCGTACTTCTTATTCGTACAATAGTTAAGTTGCATAAAATTGTAAGTCAAAGTCAAGGTCAAAGTCAAAGTGAAATTACAAAATCGCACCCCTGGACCTTGGTTGGTCTGAAGGTTGTAAAAATTCTGTGAAACATTGGTAAAATTATTTAAACTTTTATTGTCGGCCGAACTCTGGGCCACGGTTGATCCGATGGTTGTCAAAACCCAAAAACACAGTTTAATTGACTTAAATTTTCTTGGTCGGCCGAACTCTGGGCCTTGGTTTGTCCAATGTTTGTAGCTTTCATACACATATAAGGTTATATACTCCCATATATGCGTAGTATAGTTCTCAGCGTATAAGACTTCGGTGCGTTATGTTAAAGGGTTCGATCCCAGCGAGCGTTTGATATTTTCGAAAAATGTATATATGAGATTGTGTTTAATAATAATAAGTAAAGTTTATATCTGATGTTACCGTGCTAATTGTAAAAGTAATTCAAATTTTTACTCTAGTTATTACTACATCTATTTACAGTTGGCAAGACTTTGGGATAAGTTGGTGAACCGCTATCATTTGTATAGTTTGTCCAACCTTCGGCAGTTGAAGTTGGCGTAAGTGTTAATTGCAAAGTTGGCCAAACTTTGAAAACTGTGGTTGGCAAAACTTACGCATTTAAATTGTGCCAAGATTGGCGTCAATCTTTGGACCAACAATTTAATTCAAAAGTATGGTTGGTATTATATATTTTAAGTGGGTCCAACCTTGTTATGAGTTGTCGGGTCAACCATCGCCGTTAATGGATACTCTCTAAATCTGAATCAGCGAAATTTCACTGATTCTCAGCGATAAGTATGCCACTAATTTCAATCAGCGTATATGCGCTAATTAATCAGTGAAATTTCACTGGTTATTCAGTGAAATTTCACTAATTCACAGTGCATATACGCTAATTGAAATAGTGGCATACTTATCGCTGATTCAGATTTAGAGAGTAGTGAACCATTATCATTTGTATGGTTGGCTTAACCTCTGTCACGAGCAGGTGGACCAACTTAAGAACGTTCGATAGTCTCTGAAATTTGTAGGTTATGTGCGACTTACAGTTATCGCCCAAGAAAAACGGCACTGCCTGTTTGAAATCAAGTGAAATTAGTAAACAATCGTTTTCGAACTAGTGTTTCTCTGCATACACACGGAAAGAAGGTTTCACCTATAAACAAGGTGTATGACACATAGAAATGGGCTGCTAAGATTGCAGATTCTTTTTCAATGCCTTTTACCGCTCTCTGACGGTACATGCCTGAAATTATTCGTTGCACGCATCGCATCGAAATATTCGGTGTGTGTCATTTAAACCGATCAGTGCCGTATTTGTTGGGTAATAACTGTTAATCGCACAATATCAAGAAATTCAAGAGACCATCGAACACCGTTTATAAATTGGTCTAACTCTCTGACATAAGGTTTAAGAAAATCGGACGTGACGTGTTTTGAGACATTTAAAAAGTTATCTTTCAAACTTAATTATTTTAATAAATAATATTTTTTTAAAATTTTTATTATCGTAAAGTTAAGAAATTTTTCTTTTAAAAACACTAATAGTAAATAAAGTTTGGATTGAATAAATAGGAGAAATAATTATTTAAAAAATTCCTTACAATGGGAATTGTTTATAAGGAAGATCGTTATGAAATAGAATGCCTTGTATATGTTAGCGTTATGTTTTACAATTTCTATAGAATGAGTAGAATGTGCTAACATTACATATCTCATCAAAATAAGGCAAACTCACGTTTATTTTTACAGAGCTCTGCATTCCGTTTGGTTTAGCATTTTTATGAACTTAGGACACGTGAATGGATCGAATAAGATTTATAGGGTCTTATATTTATACTTCGACGCACACGGAAAAAAAGTTCGCCCCTAATTCGGGAACTTCGTTCTTAACTCTCGGATACGACGAGTATTTTATAAGAAATTCAAGGTTACCTCCTCAAATTTGTCATTTTCTATTTATTCCTCCAGAAATTATAATTATTTCACAAAATGTTTTTGAAAAATTTAGGAACTATTCAGGAAAAACGATAAATTAGGTGGATGTTAGAACAAAATCGATTCTGTTGTCCTCCCACAATCTATCCATAACACACTCTTATAATCGAAGATCACATACAATTTTAAATAAGATTCAGAAAAAGAGATACCATATTAGTCGTTCAGTTCTCAGTGACATATTTGGAAAAGATTTAAGATATAGAAGCAAAATAATTTTTAATTTGGTGTGGAATGCCCCATATATAAAATTTAAAAAAATATCTTAAATATTTAGCATTTAGAGAATGGTGTTCATCTTCCAGAAGATTGAAATTATTTTGATCTATATGTCAGAGTTTTAATATCTTTACTTTAGAAGAGCGGATAATAATTACAGCTGCTATGTTTTTGTTAAAGATTAATGCACTTATTTTCATTGGTCATTATATAAATCAAATGTATATTGTCTTTGAACCTGCGTTAAGTTTAAAAAAATTTATATTTATTTTGTAACACATTCATGGTTCAATGATTGGACTGCAAGAATTGTAAAATAAAGAAACTTAAATATTTGAACCCAGATTACAATTCTATGAACCGCTAAAGTAATTTCGGTGGAAGCATTTTACTTGGCAAACATTCAATTTCAGTTAACATTCTGATTGGTATATTTGCAGCAAAAATGATGTTCAAGAAAAAATTGTAATAATTGTTATTCAAAAAATTACAAATATACTTGGTTGAACACTGAACAACCATCATTATACAACAGTGATTAGATTTTAACAAAAAAAGTTTAAGTTGTATTAGAAAAATAGAATATAATTAATCCAACATAATAAATATTTTATTATTATTCTTCATAACTGTTTATTATTATCTGTGAAAAAATATTCTGCAACATACATAGTTTCGTAATATAGTTCACGATTGAAGGAAGTCAGTAGTAATTACACTGAATGTATACATTCAGAGTAATTTTTATAATTATTAATAATTTATTATTATAGCTATAATAATAAAGAAGATATTTTTTAAAAATTTTAAAGCAATGTTGCCATAATACTTTAATGCAATATTACCTCAATATTCAGCTTAAATATTGTGCTATTTAAGCTTAAAGATGAATTTTAAAATGTATGTGAAAAATGAATATTATTCACAGCACTTTAAGCATTGTATGTTAGAGAATTAAGTTTTATCGTAAAGTGAAAAAAGAAAATTTAGAGTCTTTTATAACAAGAGGCGTGGAGTATGGCAATTACACTTTAAAGTACTTCTCTTTCTCTCTGAAATTTTCAGCGCGTCACCTGTGAAGAAAAGTTGAGCATACTATCTTGGCTGTAGTGAAAAATTTTCCCTTGTGGCAATGCATATAAGCACATCTAGCATGCCAGACATTGCTTGCATTAGAGGAGAACAACCAACCTTGTAGAGAATGTCGACAATTTGGCCCGAGTCCAAATCTTTTTCTCCTTACACCTATATTTTACACTCTCACTTCTTTTTCATTGCTTTTGTAAAAGATAAATTTTTAAATTTTTTATTGTGTTTCGTAATTGATTTCTGTGTAAGAAAAACAAAAAATTTAAAAATAACTAGTTAAAAATAATAATAATTTTTAAAATCTTCGCTTAGAAACAATTGTTGTTTATTGAATTTTGGAACTAGAAGATAGTGTATCTGGTATACAGGAGAATTTAGGCCAACATTTTGAGGGAAGCTTATGTCAAATAGCAAACATTTTATACTAGGAAATAAAATGAAATAAAATTCTTTTTATGAAAAAGACGTAAAAAAAAGGTTTGTAGACAAAAATCATTCTGGTTGAAATTTTGAATATCAAACAGATAGTTTTCGTATTTACTGCTTTACTATCAATTTTTAAAGCCAATGGTATATTGCAAGAATTGATTACAATTTTAAACAGTTTTTCTGGGAAATTATTTATTATAAGATACTGCAGTTATCAAGGCAATGACAATTAAATCATTAATATACGATTGAAAATTCTTGTCAATATGAAGACAGCCGTGGTGCTATTATTTATCAAAAGACATTGTACAGTTCTTAGTAACAGTTTAATCTTATTCAAAATATGTAATTTGTAAAAATTAAATTTAGATTCATAATCATCAACTTTAGAAACCTTAACATTATGTGGATATTCGGGACATCCTACGAATGTTCAAAGGATATCCGGAAACTATTACATTTGTAGGATGTCTCAGGGATGTCCTAAGATATCTTAAAGACGTTGCTGTTAGGACTTCGATAAAAAAAACTTTAAAAATGAATCGCCATATTACCCATCAACAGTATAAAATAAATAATATACTTTGATACATTAGACAATTTAAAATAACGTTTATTTCTAAAACATACTTATAGAAAAAGAATGAATTAAAAACAACTTATTTTTATGTGTGAAAATATGTATAAAATTAAAAATAATTCTAAAATATATAGCTGTGAATTTGTATATGAGTGAGGCTGAAGTTGACGCCATAAAGCATTAAAAATCAAATTTTTCACAACGTGTATAATATAATAAATATCACTTATTCGATAAAAGTTTGACAGTATTGTTTGGTGTATAAAATATGTTACGAAGTATGAAACATTTTTAAATTCTAGCCTTCACTGTATACATGAAGTAAAAATTATATTAAATGTGAATCATTTATTTGAATTCTTATAACATTTTTGTGCACCAATAAAATAAAAAAAAATCACAGACCAATATTTTTAGATAAATAAAAATTTAGCCTTCTTTTTCTTCTTCTTTAAATTACATAATTCTACGAACATGTTTCATTTAAACTTTTTTAACACATTACATAGTATTTGCAATCATTATAATAAGTGGTTACATATCCGAATAGAACTGTAATATAAATTATTTCAATCATTAAAGATGAATTTATTTTATTTTAATTTATGTCCGACACTTACTTGAATATTATTTTATCCTAAAATTTCCCTCTAAAACACTTTGGCACTTTATTAATTCTTCAACATATATGTAAATATATTTTTATTATTTTTTCTTTGCTTTATTTTAAAATTCTTACAAAATATATCTTATTTGTATAACTTCTATGAAACTGCAGTTTAACTGTTTTATAGTTAAATAAAAAGGTCTTTTCCAAGACCACATTCTTTATAGCGATTTTTCACAAAGTAAGTCATACTCCTAAGTCACATGCTGCGTTTGACGAACTGTGGAAAACATTATTTTTCATGAAGAAAGTGACGAAGAGTAAAAGGGATTAAAAATAGCCCACAAAAGCTTGGCATAGTCTAAATTTGTTGTCTGTAGAGGGCATCACTTTTTCAAAGAAAACTATTATCAAAAACAAAAAAATTCGCTATTTACTCTAAAGCTAATGCTTTAGAGTAGGTAGAGGAATTTTTTGTTTTTTTGCTGGTAAAACACGAACAAAAAAACTTTTATTGAAGTAAATAATATATAAACTGTTCGAGCCAGATTGACCACAATCTTGAAATATGTTATTTCGAGAAAAACGCATTTAAATGTTTGAAACGTGAAAAAATGAAAAAAAGAAATCCTTCTATATTAATATTCCCTTTATTTTTATCATTTCGAAAACTTTTAAGCTGTCTTCGATATTCTTGAACTGCTACGATAAAAAAATATTCTATAAAATGACTTCAAAACTACTTCTCATAATATAATTGCTATTCTACACATCATAAAGTATCGAATTAAGTACCAAATTATGTTACTTTTTGAAGCCCTAAAATTTAAAGTATATAAAAAATTGTTTGATGTTAACTATAAAAATATAATTGATCAAAAGTTTTTACATTTCATTGTCTACTTTGAAATTATATTTTACTTTTTTATTTTAGATGATTTCGTGATTAGCTACTATGACAATAATAATTAAATAAAAAAAGTAAATAAATAATTAAATAATTATTAAATAAAATAAATAAATAATAAAGAAAAATAAAATAAAAAAAATAAATAAATAATAAAGAAAAATAAAATAAAAAAAAATAAATAATTTTTACCAATACATAAAGCGCCCTCTGCTAAAGGAAAATACCTAAATTTTTTCAAATCTAAAATTCTTTTTAAAGACTTCTTATCATACACAATGACATGTAAAAACTTTTAGTCAATTATATTTTAAACCTTATGAGCAAAATTTTTTTTATAAACATCCGATTTTAGGGCTGAAAAACTAACAAGACCACTTAAGAGTGTTCGACGGTCTCTAAAATTTGTAGGTTATGTACGACTTACAGTTATCGCCCAAGAAAAACGGCACTGCCTGTTTGAAATCACGTGAAATTAGTAAACAACCTTTTTCAAACTACCCACACAGCACCAAAACTTTCTTAAAAATTTATTAAAGATTTACTTCCAATCTTCGAAAAATTTATTTGCAAAGTTTAGTGGAAATTGTGTAAAGATTCAAATGTCCCACTTAAATAAATGTTTATAGTCAAATTGTCTTAAAAATTTAACTTAAACCTTTCCTGAACATTTAAATTAAATTTTCGACTTCTCTTTTATAAGCGAAAGTGTAACTTAAAACTTTCCTGAAAATTTAAATTAAATTTTCGTCTATATACAGTAGACGAAATTTTATTTTAAATTTTCAGGAAAGTTTCACGCTAAACATTTATTGAAGTGGGACATTTAAATCTTTACAAAATTTTCACTAAACTTTTTAAGTAAACACTTCGAAGTTTGCAAGTAAATCTTTAATAAATTTTTGGGAAAGTTTCGGTGCTGTGTGGGTAGTGTTTCTCTGCACACAAGCACTTTTTACAAAATCTGACAACGTACATTTGTCAGAAATGTTTGTAATTATCTGAATTCAAAAGATTTTGTTAATTCATGCAGAAACGCGGTTTCAGGATTGGAATTACAAAAGTAATGTAATGACAGGCGGCAAGACGTGTGTTACAGCCATTTTGACAGTAGAGGGCAAGCAGGGAGCGAAAAGGCTCAGCTGTCAAAATGATTCGCATCACATAGCTATGGTAATTCCAATGCTGCAACCGTGTTTCTGTACGGATTAACAAAATCTTTTCAATTCACGCAATTAAAAACACTTGTGTTAAATGTACGTTGTCATATTTAGTAAAAAGTGCCTGTAAACAGAGGGAAATTTGTTAGAAAATGAATAAGTACCAATTTTACGTCATTTAAACCGATCAGTGCCGTATTTGTTGGGTGATAACTGTTAGTTGCACATTATCGAGAAATTTAAGAGACCATCGAACACCGTTAAGACAAACAAAAAATTTTTTTAGTCATGGATATCAAATCCCCGTGAAATTTTTTTAGTAGACTTTCAAAATTGAAGAAAAAGTATCCGTATTTGAAAAGTACAATTATAAAAACTTTATTATAGAAAAAATGATAAAAGACAATAATTTTTTAGAAAAGCGAATAAAATTATATTTTGTAAAAAATTATATTTTTTCTAATTTTTCATATTTGTAGCTAATATTTTACTATTGTGTGAAATTTCTTTTATAGAAGAAATGTAAGGAGTTACGAAAGTTTTTCGTAATCGTACATGAAATACATGTAATAAAATTCTCTTTTATAAAAAGAAAACAGATAAAAAATCGTTTTCAAAAACTTGAGATTCATTCTTAATGCCGAAATATTTACTGTGTATTAGTGTATAATATATAATATATATAATATATTACTATATAATATATTTATTTATTTTCTTAAGTTTTTAAAATAATTTATTATTTGCCACATTTGCATAGAGTGATTGAGTAAGCATTCCAATTGTTCTGTATGTTGTATGGACATTTGAAGGGATTGCTCGCTCAGTATAGTCATATACCAATATATGTATATTTCCAATAAACAAATAACAAAGACTGAACTTTATAAGGAAAATATACAAATTAAACATTATACATTATCGATGTTTAAAAAGAAAAAATTATATTTAAGATAAATTTATAATTATAAATATTTTTTAAAAATTTTGCAGTCTTTACAGAAGAAGTATTTATTTCTAAAGAAAAATTATCTCAGAAAGCTGCATTATTCAATATTAGACTCTACTAGAGAAAATAATCTCATTGAAACATTTGCGTATACCTACTTTCAACTGCCATTCTATTGGTGACGTAACTTTTTATAAGAAAAGAAATCGTTTGCTATATAATATTACGTCTGAAGGGTAGAAGCTTACGTAATTTTTCATTAAAATGTGACTTTTAAACTTATTAAATATTCATAATTGCTAACTGTTATAGAAAAATTAAAAGGAAAAAATTTGTTTGAAAACATAATGACATTTTCTTCATTTAAAATCTATCAATATGTATTTCAATATTTCTGTTGATAAATTTTGACTACTATTTAAATTGATTTTTTCTGGAAATAACTTTTCATATTTTTCTTACATAACTGTTAGTAATATAAAAAGAAAAACGTAATTATGGTTTTAGCTATTTTCTAAATTTAATTCTTTACTCAAAATTTTGAAATCGATATAAGGACCATAATATATGGGTCATTAAGGCCAAATTACCAAACACATTATTACAGTTAATATAAATTGAAAGCAAATAATAGGAACTGTTAATACTTTATCCTAGTTACAGTATTAATTTTTTCTAAAACAAAACGAAAATTTAAACTAACCAACAAATTCCATCGGAGCTTAGATTATCGTTTGTAATTCGTTTTGTCATTTTCCTTTCATTTCAATTAACACTCGCAGATCTAAATCATTACTTTATTATCAGTACACTCTATTCCAATCAATTCACTCGACCTTCTCCTTCATTGCCCATTCCCGCTCAAAATTGCCTCATACTATCATACCTTCCTAATTACAACCCATTGATTCATGAATCACATTTCCATCCACCTTTTTGTTCATCCTCTCACAATAACTATAATCAATTATTTCCACCACATAATTAGTCCTTCTAATAACACTTATACTCTGCGTTCAAAAAATTATTATCAATTATGATGCCAAAAAACTTATCATAATTTTACAAATTCTATAGTTACAAGCCTTATCTCTTTAACTTTCATTGATCCGAGCTTTAACTGGTATCAAACGATAAAAACATTTTTAAGGGAATATTCTTAATAAAAAGAGAGGACTTAAAAAGAATTGGAAAATTTTAATTCTTCTGAAATCCATTTCCGAATTAATTTGGTGTAGAACGAAGAATATTATTTTTCACATTTTTTTGCCTACAAAATTATGTCAAATCTTTTACAGATTTACTAAAAAAAATTTCCTAAAAGTTTAAACAAAATTAAATAATTTTAACACGTGCCTTTATGTAACTAAAATTTTAAATGATAACAACATGTAATATTTTATGAAAATAACTTACACTCCAACGCCGGTTTAGTGGATTGTTTGGGGCAGCCTTCCGTTAAAGCGAATAATACCTTAGCAAAACCTTTAACGAGGCAAAACAAAGAAAATCATAATCACAACCCAAAAAGTTCGCTAAACCAGTGTCCTCTAAACCAGCGTTAGAGTGTAATATTTTTTCAAGCGCGTATAGAAATTTCGTAATTCTACCTAGTAGATTTTCAATTTAGGTACTGTAAATCCTAGCTTGTACATTTTTATAGTTTCTATGTTAGCAGGTCACGCTCTTCTACCTTGGTCTTACCCAGAGAATCCAGTTAGAACCATTAAATTATTGAAGTCACTTTTTTATCAAATTTTGTTTATATGTAATTTTCAATATTTATTTCTTATCTTTAATCCCGAAACTTATGAGACTTTAAACAAATCGTTCAAAAAAATACACAATCTTTTAACCCATTAATGTTCAGACAACTATTTTCTTATGTATTGGAATGTCCTCTACATAAATATGATATTAAAAGAATATTAAAAAATTGTTTTATAATATTTTTTGCATGTAATTAAAAAATTGCACAATTTCTAAAGATTTTATATTAAAAATTCTTAAATTTAAATTCCAAACAAATTTATTTAACAGTTCATACTCCCATAAATCGTGCACTCGATTGTTACACTTTCAAAATATATATATATATATATATATGACGCGCTCCGAAGAAAGGTACCAAAGAAGCAAACGAATTATAGGTTAGGGTCGTGTTAGATTTCTCTTGATTAAATGTTTATTTTTTATTATTTGAATTTGAAACTAATTTTTATTGGATATTTTGGATATAATGAAGACTTGAAGATCAATAATTTCAAATTAACAATTGATTTTCTTTCTGTATTTTTACTTGAAAAACTAAAAACATAACCTCAAATTTTTTGCTTCTTAGGTACGTCAAAATTTAACAAACAATTCCCGCAAACCTTAAAATTTAGGTCAATTTTGAGGACAGTTTTAACCTAAACGTCAAAATTTTACAAACAATTTCCGCTACCTTCAAAATTTAGGTCAATTTTAGGGCAGTTTTGACCTAAAATATCAAAAATTGTCAAAGAATTTCTGCTACCCTCAAAATATAGGTCAATTTTAGGGCAGTTTTGACCTACGAGTAAAAAGAGGCCCACAAACGTCTGTTACATTACGTCGAAATCTACATGTAATTTTACATTCTTCTTTTACCTACATATCATAAACGACCAATTAATGGCCCTTAATTTATGTTAAAATTTTTGTCAGATTTGAATTATTTTTAAAGCTGCATGTAAAAAAGGTCGTAATAATGACTCTGATGATACTGCAAAATCTATGCCAAATTTAACCAATTTTTTTACCTTTAGGTATAAAGAAGTTTCTATAAGGGCACTATAAGATGTTCGTATAGATCATGTCCGTAAAGTAAAATTCTTCTTAAGTGCTTTCTTTTAGTATTGCCTGATATAATTTACTCTAACTTATTAGCATGCATTCATATTAAGAGAACATGATTTGAAATTAAAAATTTAAATAAATATTAGAATTAGTTAGAAGATTGGCGCGCGAAGCGCGCAGGGGGGCGGAGCCCCCTAGTATATACATATATATATATATATAGACTTTTTGGAATTAAATTTCTGATTTTTTAAAATGGGCCGAGCTCGAGTTTTCTCGATGTATCAGGTACTCGAATACATTCGGGTTCTCGAAATATTCGGGTACCTAAAATCATTCGGGTTTTCTAAAAATTTGGATACCCGAAATTTTCGAGAACCTGAATGCATTCGGGTACCTAAACATTCTGAGAACCCAAGTGACTTTGAATACACGAATCTTTGATAATTTGTCGAATATTTGTAATTATGTATTTTTCAAATTTTTCATTTCAAAATAAAGAACTTGAATATTTTTAAGCTTTATAAATTAGAAAATTCGGATTTTTCAAGTATTCCCAGTAAAAAAGGATTTTTTGATATATCATTTTGGACAATTGAGCAAGCCGTCTGCTCAATTGTCCAAACGGCATTTGGACAATTGGACTGGTTCCTCTATTATCCGATACATTGGGTCCAATCATCCCAAATGTTTTTCGTGGCTAAAAAACTGCAGAATTAAGAAAAAAAGTACTGAAATGTTACAGAAACTTGAGAGAATTCTTAATTCCAGACAAATACATAAAAATTAGTTATAAAAATACGTCGAGTGAGGAAAAATAACAAGATTTCTAAAATATCACTTTTTAACTGACAGTGCAATGCTGTACTTGGAATTTAGTTGGTAAAGAAGTGAGGATTCTGATAAAGAAAAACACTTCATTATCCACTCTCAATACTCCTCATGTGGTAATATATAATTGTAGATTTCGGTTTCTCATTTTAAAAAAGATATAATTCAGCAAAATAAAATATTATTGTTAATACAATATATTATTGAAAATTACAAATTAAATTAAGTATGGCTAAAAAGTTTCGAAGCATGCCACTAATTTTTCGATGGAGATATTATTATATTTCATATCAATAATTTTATAGTATTTTCGTACCAAAATATGACCCCGAAGTTGTTTTTGCAAATTTACAATTTTTTAAAGAGTTATTGTTTAAACAATTTTTAAGCATCACATTACTGAAAAATTTTTTTCTACCGTTCTATTTGATGGATTTTTATGAAAGTTAGTATGAGTAATATTGAATAATACACCTTTTGGACAAAAAATATTAAAATTCACACTTCATTGAAATATTTTTTTTAATTTTATTCATTTCCCTTAGAAATAAATAAGTAATTTATATATTAATTATAATAAATTAATTTTGTAATATTATACAAATACCTAATTTAATTTACAATTTTCAATATTTTATTTTGCTGAATTATATCTTTTTTAAAATGAGAAACCGAAATCTACAATTATATATTACCACATGAGGACTATTGAGAGTGGATAATGAAGTGTTTTTCTTTATCAGAATCCTCACTTCTTTACCAACTAAATTCCAAGTACAGCATTGCACTGTCAGTTAAAAAGTGATATTTTAGAAATCTTGTTATTTTTCCTCACTCGATGTATTTTTATAACTAATTTTTATGTATTTGTCTGGAATTAAGAATTCTCTCAAGTTTCTGTAACATTTCAGTACTTTTTTTCTTAATTCTGCAGTTTTTTAGCCACGAAAAACATTTGGGATGATTGGACCCAATGTATCGGATAATAGAGGAACCAGTCCAATTGTCCAAATGCCGTTTGGACAATTGAGCAGACGGCTTGCTCAATTGTCCAAAATGATATATCAAAAAATCCTTTTTTACTGGGTTGAGTGTAACTGAAAATTTTGAGAACCCAAATGTAGTCGGCTACCCGAAAATTTCGAGAATTTAAACTTGCATTGCAAAGTCATAAAATGCTAATGAAAAATTGAACTTCACATGGAGAAAAGAAATTTTAAAAAATTGGATGATGAAATTTACAAAAATTAAATATAAACCAGGTAAGCAGGTAGCCCACAATTTCAAAATCTCACCTAAAAATTTAGATGTTGTTTTAAAGGGCTATTTACTTTTTTAATAAATTTTATAGAAATAAAAGATTGTTTATAAATCATTTTGGAGTTAAGAGAATCTTTAAATATTTTTTAATCCTTTTGAACAGAATATAAGGGTGGTTTTATAGATAAGGAGTTGGTTTATAAAGGTTAATTATTATTAATATTATGTAGTTTTAGGGGGTAGAAAGTATTAATAATGTTTGTTTCTTTTTAGTTCAAAATTCAATCCCCACCCATGCGCATTTGGACTCAAACATGTTTTCTAAAATTTCAGAAAATAGAACAAATTATTTTGATTAAAAATTTTACACTTGTCTATTACAATTTTTAGAAAATTAAAACCACGTCTGACTTTGACGAGCAGAGCTTCGGTCTTTTCCAAGACCATTTGAAATCTCTGGCATCCACCCAGCTTTTAGAGCTTTTAGACTCGACGCAAACATTCTATTCGATCACAAATTTCCTAAGGACTTCTTTGATCTGATCTGAACATACGACGAACGCGTAGTTCGCCAAGTCGATGATCACCATGCTCATACGAATGGTCCGACCCTCATGACTTGAGGAACAACAATTTGCATCTCTTACTTCAAAGTCTAAATGTCTTCCGCACAGATTACCAACCTGTCGCAAAGGTAATCATTCATTATCTGCAACAAGTAGAAAGGAACTCATTTATCTCTCACACTCGACTTGATGAGATCTGCCTATTATGAGGAATTAAGTGCGGTTTCGAATGGTTTAAAACCTTTAAAGCGAATTGATTCAATTTTTAAATTTCATATCCGCCATATTGGATCTGCTATTTTAAATTTTTGAAAAATGAACTTAGATTTGTATTCAGAAACCTTAAAAACCTCCTAATAGTTTTTTTATAAACAGGACTTAATTTTCTTCAAAAACAATTAAATTTAAAATTTCTAAGAAATAACTTGGAAATAAAAAAAGCAATTTTATCAATAGTAAATTTTCAAAAAAAAAAGATTCAAAGTATATTATAAAGTTTGTATTCATAAAAATTTTAACAGAAAATAACTAGAAATTTTTGTGAAATTTAATAATAGAAATATAGTAAGTAAAATAAATTGCGATATGAATATTACAAATATGTAAAATATTTGCTTCAGATATTAACAATAACATTTTATTTCTTTCATCAAGCCACATTGATTGACCTATATAAAGTATATATTTTACCTGGAATATACAGAATTAATCGTACATCGTTAATTATAAATCAAATTTTACTGTTTAATTTTATTTATTTCAAAAATGTATTTTAAAGCATAGATCACATGAAAAATAGTTATTGATGTTCAAATTGATTATATTTAGATATGCTACTAATAAAGAAATGCAAAAAGAAAATCACAATATGAAGCCAATCATATATATTGTATTTTATGTGCTTTTTATTTAATTTTAAAATGAATGTTATGCGACGTTATTGTTAATTCTAGAGATGTAAAAAGTTCAATTTTTTGAAAGCTTAGTACTTTTTCAATCCGGATTCTTAAAAATTGAGACACTGAAATAATATTAATAAAAATGCACATTCCTTGAATCAGTGATTGGAATTGATTACTAGTAAAAACGACTGAAACTATTGAAATAAATTACAAATGATTTACAATACAGTTTAACTTTTATTTTGAAAATATTTACTCAGTTTTTTTACTCAGTTTTTTTATTTCCTTTTTTTTAAATTGAAATTTCTAAAAAATCTGAAAGTATCCGAACACTTTAGAAAATGTATGTAAGTCACATTGAACGTCTTATAAAATCTTTTTATGTTGACTTTTTTTGAATATTAAATAGATTTTTCAATTTATTTCTATTACATGGTCTATTTTCATTGTTGTAAATATAATTTGATGTTAGTTTATCAAGTTTAATAATTAAAATATAAAATATTTCCGCGCATGTCCGGGACTACCCGACAAATTGGTAAAGGTTGGAATCTTAATACTCATAATTTTCCTTATTTTTTTCCTAAAAGGTTTGATTATTTTACAATTGAATTTATGCTAAAGGTTAAAAGAAGCATTCTGCTTTATATAAAAAAATGTAATTAACATTCTAAAAATATAAACACAAATTATTTATCAAAAAGCAAATTAATTTGGTTTATATATATATATATATATATATTTTTTTTTTTTTCTAGGAAAAATATTTATTTTCTTTCAATAAAAAGTATTATTTTAGCTTAACAAAGTCGCGAATTGTACATTGGAAAATTTATTTTAGACTCTCAAATTTTATATTATTGTTTCATTATCATAATTCTATAATTGTACGATTTAAATTAAAATATTACAAAATGAACCTAAGATTATATTTTCTTTGTGGCGCGTGTCAATGTAACTAGATAACTTACCTTGACATGTTATATTATATCAATGCAACTCAAAGCATCATCTTTCCTTTTGTCACTCTCGAATAATGTTAGTTTCCATTTATCTAAAGTTTCAGTTATTTAATATTTTTAAGGAAATTTTTTAAAATAGCACCCCACATAGTGCAATATTTTTTATAAAGTTTGCAAACTTTCCTAGGAAACTTTACATCGGCAATTCAGTAAATCAGTATAGTTATAATAAGATAGTTATGTGCATAAATAGTATGAGTGGAGTAACAGGAGAGCGAGATGAAAAAAGTGGTGGACATCAATAGTCAGCTGTTCAAAACGCAGGGTGAAACGCTATATACACAGAAAAAAAACTGACTCATTTTTGTTGCAACTCACATGTGTGTCTAACCTAAATTTTTTTTTCATTTCTTATAAATGCAATAAATCGATTACAAGTATTAATGTTTTGACAAGTGCAACGTGTTTATTAATTATAAACAATTATTTTAATTTATATTTTTATAAATTATTCTTATTTTTCCAATGTGATTGTAATTTTATCGTAAAGACAAAATGATACCCCCCTAAAACTCATTTTGAGTCTTTTCCCTCGAAATTCAGAATGAGTCGAAGGGGTATAATTTTTGTTGCAGTTCAAAATGAGTCTTATATGCGACTCATTTTGAGTCCGGTTTTTTCTGTGCAGTAATTTAGTGGATTGGTGCGTTTTCGATAATACGAACTATTTCGAGCAAAAATAAACAAGAAGCGCAACACGAGGTTACCCAGGCGCGAAAGACCAATGCTGACAATGGGTTGCAGCTTGATTGGGTCTTGAACGATGAGCGTGGGTAACCCAGAGTTGAAGCAGTCTTTATAACACTGTCACTCAATATTGGTTCAACATTGGAGACCAATGTTCGTTACATGCTCGATTCAAGACTCGGTCGATCTTCGTGTGTGAAGCTTGAATTTTCAAGATTTTCAATCTTTATTCAAGATTGAATCAATCATGATATAATATTCAGTTTATTTATTACCGTGTGCACTGAACAATATTAAATGTAAATATTTATAAATTATGTAATATTAATTATTATTATTATTTTAAATAATAATAATAATAATTAACATTGAGATATCAATGGTAAATAAATAGTAATATTTATTTTGTATATATTATTTATATTAATTATATAAGATTCATACAAATAAAAGTTAAATAATCTTATATTATTTTTTGCTTGCACAGTGTCAAATTATTATTATTTACAAACAGGAGTTTGGTTTAGGGGAGACCGGGGCGTAATGGCTAAGGGGCGTAATGGATAATTGTAATTTATTTAAAATTGGTAAATCGAAATAATTTCGTTCTATAGACAAGTTATTGTACTTGGTATACTGCAACTTTGTACGAAGTTTCAATAATAATTGTTCACTATTGTAAGAAATATAGTAGAAAAACTTTTTTTGACATACGAAAGTAACTTTTCAAAATTTTCATTTTTTCGTTCTCATTTTTTCAAAAATAGCTTTAAAAATAAAAATCAAATTGGGTTTTGAGCTTGATACATTTGTTTTTAAGGGCCAATTGGAGATTTTTCATTTACACTTTCTGTATTGATAGAAAATTACAAAATATTGGCCAAGTACCCCTGGGGCGTAATGGCTAGTTTTTCCCGGGGCGCGATGGATAATGCAGCGTAGGTTCGTTTTCGCGGTTACTTGTTACTTAGTTGCAGTATGTTCGTGTGTTTATCAACTTATTTATTTGTTTTGATCTAAAATCGATAAATAGTAGATTTTAAACGATTAAAATGAGAAATTACAAACCAAAAAAACAGCGTTTCAGGAGAAGAGTGGGTTCAGTGCACATCGTGTCAGCTTTGGGCCCACGACGCTTGTGCTGACGATAACCGATTTTTTATCTGTGATTATTGTAAAAGCAAATAATTTTGCTAGTTTACTAGACAAGAAAAGTATTTCGAAAATTCTTATTTAATTGTTATCATTTTATAAATTAAAATAAATTTACTATACAGTTACTTACTTTTTTAAAGATTACTAAAAAAGTTAAACTTCCGATTTGTAATTTTGCTATATTAAATTTAAAAAATAACCAAAAAATATTTTTTTCATTTGTGAGTAATGTAAAAGCAAATAATTTTGCTTGTTTATTTAAGACAGGAAAAGTATTTTAAAAATCCTTATTTAATTGTCATCGTTTTATGAATCAAATTAAATTTACTATAAAGTTACTTACTTTTATTAAAGATAAATGAGAAAGTGAAACTTCAGATTTGTAATTTTGTAATATTAATTTTAATAAAAAAACCGAAGAATATGTCTTTACACTGAAAGAAATTTTCCGACATTACTGCCATAATATTATAATGAAATACAACTGCCAAAACAGTTTGGTTAATCCAGCCATACGAATGACAGAAACAGAGGACAGTAAGTGTGAATCATCCTTCACATGTCTAACATAACCTCACTTATGTGCTAATCTGACAGATTGTATGACTACTTCAACCAAAATCCTTAACCAGAAGTTTATGGATGAATTCTCGAAAGTATTTCTTTCAGTGTAGAAAATAATTGTAGTTATATTTTTTGATCTTATCTTCTATACAATAATTATATTTACAATATTTTTTACATAAAATTTAATTCACAAACCTTAATTTACAATATATAATAAAATTTGAGGCCGTAAATATTAATTTTCACTCATTATTCATTACGCCCCGGGAGTTATCCATTACGCCCCGGCCTGGGGCGTTTTGGATAGCTTTGCATTGCTCCAGAAAAATTATTGTAGAAAAAAAAGTAAGAGTCATATCGGGATGTTTTTTTTTTTTTAAAAGAAAGCTGAGATACCAGAGTAACTTTTCCAGAAGAAAAACATTTAATTAAAACAAAAATGGCCGAGAAAAAGCACAAAGAGTGAAAAGTTAGCCATTACGCCCCGGTCTCCCCTATCTGAAAAATGTTCAGTGGTAAAAAATGTTTGTTAGGGTGTAATAAATATTTATGCTAAGTATTTTTACAGTAGGATTGTTTTATTTTCAACTAAAAAAATTTAACTTTTGTATGTAATTTGAGTACAAGTTTTGTTGACGAAACATTTTACAGTTGTCCAAAATGTTTAAATTACTTTTTATTCTTCATCAACGTCATGGAAACATTTATATTCTTCATATAAAAAAGCGTTTAATATTTTGATAGCTGAATGTTCTAAAATTAAATTATAATTTTAATCAGAAATTAAGTGTTATCATTGTCAATGTTTGCATTCTGCACCTTATTATATCTTTATTACAGAACTGACAAGGCATTTTTTGATGCTTTTTACTGCCCTTTCACACAACTGACAAGACATTTTATTCTTTCATTCATTTCTCATGAAAAAGTTTATGCCAAGTCACTCTCAAAAGTCCTCTGCTTCTGAAGAAGTTAAATTTATAAAATTCTTAACTTACACGGAAAAAAAGTTCACGAATCTCTCGTGAATGGGACACAAAATTCTTGAAAATCAACAAACACAGTTCGTAAAAATTTCATCAATTCCATCACTAGAAACATAGTACGGTTTCCGAACTTTTCGTCAAAATTAACGAAAAATTCGTGAACTTTTAAAAAATGCTAAAAACAAGAAAAAATAATTTCCAGACACTACTTTTTTATAGTATTTCACTTAATTTGATAACTTGACGCCTATACGCACTCAACTACATAGAATACACCATTTTATCGCCATTAAAATTCATAATTCACTTCAGGGGAGTCGAACCTAGTACTCTATACCATTCATAATATTTCTAACAACTAACCGTCACGGCTAAATCTATATACACAGTACTTCTTCAAATGACACGATTAGCTTTGTGTGCTGTAAAACTCAGGACCGTGCAAAGTAAAAAAAGACAAATAATTATACGAATTATTTGTTTCACGAAGAATGCCCCATATGGAAGTATGTTAAAATTCTCGCAGATAATTGCTGAAATTTTACTTTAGGAATAGGCTTAATGATAAACATATTCTGTCTTCTTATGAAATTTTCTGCAAGATGAGAAAAGGATGAGAAAACCCTGTAATTAAAATGGTTCTTTACGAATATACTGCAACCGGATACATTAATTTTGTTTTTGTACCGACTAAACACTAGTAGGTACTTCCTTTCGTTCTATTAACTTTTAAATCCATTTTTCTTCACACCAAATAATAATTTGTTCCATTTTTCTGTTTCGACATATATTTGTTTTACTGTAGCGCTTATTAGTTTTTTTTATTTACTTTTACTATCACTCCCACAAGTAGTGACAAAATATGAAAGAAACGGAACATAAATTTTGTAACCAAGTGTAATAATCCATTTGATGTTGATTTGTAAATCTAAAAAATATCGAATACAATGTTTAGATTGAGAGTGGAAGTAGCAATGCAAGCTACTATGTAAAAAATAAATTGTTTTATGACTAGGTTAGTATAAAAATAGAGAAAACTCGGTGGAATAAAATTTTTCAGGCAATTGTTATGGGGATACACAGTGCTCGCTTCCTCGGTTGTTATAAAAACAAGCTGAAGAGAAAATACCACCTGCTGACCTCAATAACGTGACCCCTTATTCCACAGTAGAGCTTAGGGGTTATTGCTACCTGCTGTACCGGCGACCCTGTTTCCGCTTTCTATAAAGATACAAAGTCCAGAGCTTTGATGGTTTAACTACATCACGTAACATGATTTTTGCGTTTTTTGTAACTTTATTATTATACTTTACGAGCAAACCAATTACTAATGTTTCATGTCATTTAAAAATTATGAATTTGTTGAGAAGTTTGAAAGTTTATTAAAAAAATATAATATTTTAAAATTTATTTAAATTTATAACACATTTTTACTATCACCTTAAAACTCAAAATTCTACTGGGTAGCTCCATGCCTAAAAAATCAAAGTTGTACACTAGTTTTTCGATTTTGTTGAAACTTCGAAATTTTGAAGTGAAATACATGCCAGTAAAGAACCTCATTTCGATTTAGAAAAATTTTGAAAAATTTTGGATTTACGAGGTTTTTAAAATTTTTTTTGAAATTTTGAAAATGGTATATCTCTAAGGAAAATGAATGAAATTTAATGAAATTTTCAGGGAATGCTTATTGCTTACAGACAATTTAAGAAAATATTTTAGAAAAAAAAAATTTTTTTTTTAAACAAATTATTAAAAAAATAATTTTTAAATAAACAATTTTTTGAAAAGTACCATTTTTATTTTTTTTAAATAATAATGATTCGATTCCCACTTATTTCACGAGTATTTTCCAAAAAAAAAATTGATGGAGGGTCTGAAACTTTAGGAGATATTGAATTTTCTGTCCTTGCGCGCAACCGTAAAAAGCGCATTTTCCGGCTATACTCTACATACAAACTAACGTTCAAAGTCACCTCTCAGTCGTAAATTTAAACCGAATTCGATTTTTCTTTTTGGAGAATGTCAGGCTATAAATTCGTAAGAATACTGTGCAATTTTTAAATTTATATTTGTTTAAACAAATTATTATTATTATTGTTAATTACTAACTTTTTACATATTGTACACAGAGAGGTGTATTTTTTTCTAATTTTGCAATTTACTGGACCTAACATAAATACCAATGCAAATTTAAAACATAATTATTATTGTTTTAGCAAGATGTAAACAAATTATTATTGTTAATTACTAACTATTTACAGAATAGTATACTTAAAAGTTTCAGTTTTTTCTAAACAGGCAAAGTTATCTAACTTTTTTGATATACAGATTTACATTAAAAATAAAATTATATTTTAAAACAAAAATAATAATAATAATTTATTTCAAAATTAATTAACTTTTAATTAGGTTTGGTAATGTTTTTCCTAATTATATTATTTTTCTTTCAAAAAAATTAAATTTTTGTAATTACTAAAAAAAAATTTAAAAAAAAAAACAAAGCTAAAAAATTGTTTAAGTAATTGTTAACAACAATTGTATTTAGTATTAATTGTGTTGCTTTTCTTTGTAAAAGTTTATTTCACTTTATTTTGTGAACTCAATGAAGTGTTCTTGTTTTTTTATTTCTCAAAAATATTTTAATTTCAAGAGCTTTCAATATAGGTAATTTGTTTTTTATTTAATATTTATAATCATGATAAACAAATAATTATAAAGTCGTTTTAACAATTTTCATTTGCATGTGTTCTGTGACAATTTCTCAATCGAAGAACTAGGAAACAACTTTAAATTTTTGGCATGGAGCTACCCAGATTATAATTAAAAGAACAATTAAAAGTTAATTAATTTTGAAATAAATTATTATTCTTATTTTTGTTTAAAATATAATTTTATTTTTAATGTAAATCTGCATATCAAAAAAGTTTGATTTTGCCTGTTTAGAAAAAACTGAAACTTTTAAGTATACTATTCTGTAAATAGTTAGTAATTAACAATAATAATTTGTTTAAATCTTGCTAAAACAATAATAATTATGTTTTAAATTTGCATTGGTATTTATGTTAGGTCCAGTAAATTGCAAAATTAGAAAAAAATACACCTCTCTGTGTACAATATGTAAAAAGTTAGTAATTAACAATAATAATAATAATTTGTTTAAACAAATATAAATTTAAAAATTGCACAGTATTCTTACGAATTTATAGCCTAACATTCTCCAAAAAGAAAAATCGAATTCGGTTTAAATTTACGACTTAGAGGTGACTTTGAACGTTAGTTTGTATGTAGAGTATAGTCGGAAAATGCGCTTTTTACGGTTGCGCGTAAGGACAAAAAATTCAATATCTCCTAAAGTTTCAGACCCTCCATCAATTTTTTTTTTGGAAAATACTCGTGAAATAAGTGGGAATCGAATCATTATTATTTAAAAAAAATAAAAATGGTACTTTTCAAAAAATTGTTTATTTAAAAATTATTTTTTTAATAATTTGTTTAAATAAAAAAAAATTTTTTTTCTAAAATATTTTCTTAAATTGTCTGTAAGCAATAAGCATTCCCTGAAAATTTCATTAAATTTCATTAATTTTCCTTAGAGATATACCATTTTCAAAATTTCAAAAAAAATTTTAAAAACCTCGTAAATCCAAAATTTTTCAAAATTTTTCTAAATCGAAATGAGACTCTTTACTGGCATGTATTCCACTTCAAAATTTCGAAGTTTCAACAAAATCGAAGAACTAGTGTACAACTTTGATTTTTTAGGCATGGAGCTACCCTACTATAATTTTTAATATAAATCTACAGTAACTCTTGATTTTTAAATAGACAAACATTACGACCAAACATGAGAATCTGACAATTTACAATTCTCTGTCTTTTTAGATCTCAACAACAGAGGAAACGAGAAAATATCCTGGGGATACTATTGTACATGCAGAGAACAGTATATGAGTGACTGTCACAAACACAATAGGTACTTCAGAGTTAGAATATAGTTGAAATTAAATGTCTCTAAAATTTGCCATGGAATAGCAGAAGTAACATTAAAAGAATTTCAAATGAATTGTATATGTAATTTCATTGAATTATGTTTGAAAAAATTAATATTTTGAGTAATTCCACTAAAAAGAACACTTCATACTATGGTTGTAAATGCATACTGTTTTCTAAAGAAAGTAATTAATATTCAAAAGAGAAAAAATAATTTTTATCACTATCTGCAATTAAAGTAATATAGAGAATAAAATTTTTTCAAGTAATTAAATTTTTACGTTATGAAAGGTTGAAATTGAAATAATTTGAAAATATTGAATTAAAAAAAAGAGAAATGTATTTTTTGATACGCAAACCAGAACTTTATATTGAATTTTATTTAAACTAAATTCAAGGCTAAAACCCGGATACAAATGTTCATATAAATTTTGTGTAAAATATGTCAGCATAGGGGATAAAATGATGAAGAAGGGGATCACTACCGCTGTTAAACTAGCTAATTATCGTACCTCCTCGAGGCATAAGGTTATGAAAACAAAGGTTTATTAGATTCCGAGTCTCTGTACGTTATAAGACTAAATACATGTGTGTGTATGACGTCATTCTCTTTATACTCAGCACTCAATTATAAAATTTTTATTCCTTTGATCATAAAATTGTTTCAATAATTTTTTATGAGGACGAATTTGAATTTTCTTATTAAAAAATTGCTTTTTGTAAAACAAACGTTTATCTAAAAATGGATTGACTGTTATCATGATTATGAATATTGTTTATTGATTTGTGGTACAAATAACAAATTGTAACTAAAAATACAATAATAATAATAATTAATAATAATTAAATAATAATATAACAATAATAACATTATAATAATATAATATTCAATACCAATTTTGAAAAGTAAATTAAGACTGAAAAAATAGGAGACTGGGTCTGCGAGGGTTGAAACCTAAAACCTATAAATTCATTCATTTTTTCATAGTTTTAATTAATTTTTCAATTCCTGTTATAATTAACAATGACATCTAAGTTTAGTCATCACATTTCTTGAATTTGAAACAGTTGTGATATAGTAGGTTTCAGCTTCACATTTAGTGAAATGGCCTGTTGATGATTCCCAATTGTTTCGTAAATAATTACGGAAAAATTCAAATACAAATAATTTTATTAATAATTATTATTGTTTATATTACATGATTATTAATATGAACAATAAATTTTTTTTAAATTAATACAGGATAAAAAGTTGCATTAAAAAAATAAAACGCTTAAGAACTTGCATAATGTTATTATGTAAATGTAACTGTAAAGTAATTTTACCTTTCCCATTAGATAGAAATAATAAATATTTATATCTTGTTTTTCAAAATTATTTACATGTTATTTAACTTTTTTTGATAAGTAGAAAAATGTAATTTATTTATTTAAATTTTTTTATATTTCAAATCATTTTGCAGACACAATATTTAATAAGTATAATATAGTTTATTTTATTTATATATATATAGTATGTGTCACTAATACGAGTTTTTTGCCCGTAGAAATTTTTTAAATATAATTCCTTTAAACTATATTATACTTATTAAATATTGTGTCTGCAAAATGATTTGAAATTATGAGTACTTGCATTTACTGGGCCACTCTTCTATTGAAGTTCTCGACAAAGAAGAGGAATTCTATTAAAAACCTATCCTAAGTACAAGCTTAAGGGATCCTTTCACGTTAATTTGTAAGATTCCATACTAATAGAAAAATAATTCCATAAAATTTTTAAAAAGTTTGTAATTTAATAATCACATTCGGCAACAGTTTAAAAGTTAATTAATTTTTCTTTAAAGTGAATGATTTAAATTTACCGTTTACAAATGCCATAAACTGCGTAAATATTTTAATTTGAGGATTACAGATAACTTGACCACAATATTCAATCAAACAATGCAATATTTCTAATTAATATTAATTCAAATTTTAAATCAATTAATCAATTTATTCTCTTTACATGTATTCACAGTTATAGCAATATTTGATCTCACTCATTCATCCAGCTTACTCACACACAGGAACAATATTTTATTATAGAAAATACGATAGATCTCGGAGCTTCTCGTCCACTCAATAGGCTTCAATTTTTGAATGGGATATTTAATCAACACAAAAATAAACTCGATTTTTATTCCTCGTAGATCTCTACTACATTGACACAATTCTTGTACGCTGTCGGGAATTTAATTTAACTCCAGCTACAAGTTATACTGTCTGCTCCTCTTTCTGTTTAACTATTGTCTTCTCTTTTTTCCAGAAAGTCACAGGCTTTAAGCATATTCTCAAACTTATCACTCATTACTATTTTATACATTTTTAGTAACTGAATATAATATAATTGATAAATTTTATTTTTCCCAGACTATTAAAAATAAGAACCTTTTACTAGAAGATTTATAGAAACATTTTAAGAGTATTTGAATTCATTTCTAAATTAATTCATTATAGTTTTCTCATAACCCTTTAACGACGAGATGTGCTGCTTTTCAACATGAATTTCAAACGCCTACAATTAGTAGAAAAAAACCATAAAATTTTTCAAAAGGCTATATCCTAATAATTTTGGGGTCGCTATTTCTAATGGCGTGGTCAAAATTTTCAAAAAATGATATTAAACTCTTCTTTTTTTCAAAAATACTTAAAAATGTCAAGTTTTTTTAAGCAATTTTTTTAAAAGAAGTTTTTTCTCCGTCATAACATTTTTTAAATAAAACAAAAAGTATCAGAAACGTATTCCCGATAGTTGTACTTTAAAAATATCCATTTTAATTTTTTTTTTCGATTTTGAATTTAAAATGGCGCTTGAAGTTCAAAAAATTTCCTAATTTTACGTAGGATTACAAACCTTTTCAAAATTGCTCAAATCTAATTGAAATTTGTTACTCGGGGGTTTTGGTTATCGCTTCTTACGAATCTGAAGTCAGATTAAAAAAATTCAAAATGGCGGATCCAATATGACTGTCGAATTTTGTGAAAATCGCATTAAATTCAGTTGAAACTCATTACTCAAAAGTTTTTTTTCTGATACTTTTTGTTTTTTGAAAAAAAGAAGGGTTTATATCATTTTTGATAATTTTGACCACGCCATTCGAAAGAACGACCCCAAAAATAGTAGAATATGGACTGTTGAAAAATTTTATGGCTTCTTTCTACTAATTGTAGGCGTTTGAAATTCATGTTGAAAAGCAGCACATCTCGTCGTTAAAGGGTTAAACAGTTTAATCATATCGATTTTAATTGTATGCAGTTTATAATTTTAATTAGTAAAAAGTATTTAATAATTAACTTGTATACACTTTTATAAATGCTGTTTTCCTGTTCGCAGTTTAATTATGAGCAAAACCAACCACCCTTTTTTTAACTGCGTCTGTAATTTAAACATTAAATATTGTCTAAAACAGTCTACAGTTGCTTTCAAAGTTTCCTTTTGAAAAGCTTAGTTCTGATCCCATTTTTCATTATTTATTTGGTACGAGTATAAAATTCTACTTTATGCTTTGACAATTCTTGATCTGCAAGAAAAAACCTTCTAATGCTTCCACATATACATACGTAATTGCGTACCTTTGTGGAAAGCAAAGAACGGACATAATCTGGGAACCATTTTTTATAACAATTTCCCATACCTCAAAAAAAAACTCCATTATAGTTAAAATATTTCTAAAGGATGAGCAAGAATTAAATCAATATTTTTCAATGTAAGTTCCTTTTCTTTAAACTTTTTATATTAAAAATAATGTCATAAAACTTTCTTTTGGTTAAAGTTATAAATAATTTAAACTTTTATCTGTGACAAATAATATATATTGTTTCTGGTGTCTATATTAACCGATTTTAAAAATGAGAAAGATTTTTTTTTAAAACTTAGAATTTAAAAATATTTGTTATTTTGTATTATATTAATATTATCCTTGATTGTTTTATTTACATATATATATATATATATATATATATATATATATATATATATATATATATATATATATATATATATATCTGTAGAAATTGCAGCAGGATTCTCATAGAGGCTTTGTAAAATTTCTCTTTTGCCTGAGTCTACTAACGAAACATTAATAAAGAGTATCCTGGGTTATAATGGGTGAAATGCCCCTATAGCAGGATTTTTTAATTAACCCTGTTAATGGGTATTTTAGGGTACAAAAATGAGGTAGGTAGGGTCCATAAGGGAAAAAGCCCCCCTGCCTCCCCTCTTGGGGGACGAAGAATGCAGTTTTTGAAAAAAATTTTTTTGGTAAATAATTTTTTTTTAACTTTTTTGGGTTGGGCAAAATAAATGTTTTTATCATTTCTTAGAGGGTAATAAAAGCTATCTTCATGAATTTTTCCAAATTTTTTTTTTTTTTTCCAAAAACTGATTTTTTAAAAATATCACAGTCCTGCATCATTTCGGGATAATAAATGCGACAAGGTGTTTTCGAAGGCAAATTTTGCCCTGAACACGAATTCGTTGTCCAAATTTTCCATCACGTCAAATTTTTTTAAAAAATGGGGTTGAAACCCCTAAAATCAGCGTTTTTGACACTTTTAAAAAAATTATATCAGAAATTAAAACTTAATTCATGCTCTTTCAAATGAGCCCTTTGCCGATTAATTTACTTCAACCCTTTAAGCAAGGGGTGTATTTTTGTATAGGGGTGCAATAACTTTAAAATACAAAATATTGGAATTCTAGAGGATAAAAAAATGATAATTGGAAAAGAAAAAGCCGTGTAGTCAAACCTCTTGCTAAAGAAATTTGTCTTAATTTACTACCCCTAAAACCAACCCTTAAATAATTTTTTTTATAAAGAGAAATATCTGCAGAAAAATATTTTTAATTTTATATTGACCATTCTCGTACACTAAGCAACCATACAATCTAGAACATAATTCTGCATAAAAACAACCATTTACCCAGCCCCAAAAACAACCCTTAAATTCGAAATTCATTCCTTACATTTATTGGTAACTAAAAAAATTAATTCTTCTTTTTAAACACTAAGCAACCGTTATACATTGTTAAACATCTCTTTGCTTAAAAACAATTGTTTATTTGACCCCAAAAACAACCCTTAAATTTAAAATTCTGCCATTAAATTAATTGGCAACTGACAAAAAACTTAAAACCAAATTCTTAAAATACTGAGTAACAAAAAAAATTTTTAAATATCTCTCGGCTTAAAACTAACTTCTTACCCATCCTTAAAAACAACCCTTAAATTTTTAATTCTTCCATTAAGTATTTTAGGAACTGAAAAACAATCAAAAACTTATTCACAATTCTTCCACTGAATCGTCTTCTTCTTTTTAACAACATTCATTCTTTATTAATAATTGTATTTAAAATTTTTTTTGTTACTCAGTGTTTTAAGCTTTTTGTTAGTTGGGTAGCTCCATGCCTAAAAAATCAAAGTTGTACACTAGTTCTTCGATTTTGTTGAAACTTCGAAATTTTGAAGTGGAATACATGCCAGTAAAGAGTCTCATTTCGATTTAGAAAAATTTTGAAAAATTTTGGATTTACGAGGTTTTTAAAATTTTTTTTGAAATTTTGAAAATGGTATATCTCTAAGGAAAATTAATGAAATTTAATGAAATTTTCAGGGAATGCTTATTGCTTACAGACAATTTAAGAAAATATTTTAGAAAAAAAATTTTTTTTTATTTAAACAAATTATTAAAAAAATAATTTTTAAATAAACAATTTTTTGAAAAGTACCATTTTTATTTTTTTTAAATAATAATGATTCGATTCCCACTTATTTCACGAGTATTTTCCAAAAAAAAAATTGATGGAGGGTCTGAAACTTTAGGAGATATTGAATTTTTTGTCCTTACGCGCAACCGTAAAAAGCGCATTTTCCGACTATACTCTACATACAAACTAACGTTCAAAGTCACCTCTAAGTCGTAAATTTAAACCGAATTCGATTTTTCTTTTTGGAGAATGTTAGGCTATAAATTCGTAAGAATACTGTGCAATTTTTAAATTTATATTTGTTTAAACAAATTATTATTATTATTGTTAATTACTAACTTTTTACATATTGTACACAGAGAGGTGTATTTTTTTCTAATTTTGCAATTTACTGGACCTAACATAAATACCAATGCAAATTTAAAACATAATTATTATTGTTTTAGCAAGATTTAAACAAATTATTATTGTTAATTACTAACTATTTACAGAATAGTATACTTAAAAGTTTCAGTTTTTTCTAAACAGGCAAAATCAAACTTTTTTGATATGCAGATTTACATTAAAAATAAAATTATATTTTAAACAAAAATAAGAATAATAATTTATTTCAAAATTAATTAACTTTTAATTGTTCTTTTAATTATAATCTGGGTAGCTCCATGCCAAAAATTTAAAGTTGTTTCCTAGTTCTTCGATTGAGAAATTGTCACAGAACACATGCAAATGAAAATTGTTAAAACGACTTTATAATTATTTGTTTATCATGATTATAAATATTAAATAAAAAACAAATTACCTATATTGAAAGCTCTTGAAATTAAAATATTTTTGAGAAATAAAAAAACAAGAACACTTCATTGAGTTCACAAAATAAAGTGAAATAAACTTTTACAAAGAAAAGCAACACAATTAATACTAAATACAATTGTTGTTAACAATTACTTAAACAATTTTTTAGCTTTGTTTTTTTTTTTTAAATTTTTTTTTAGTAATTACAAAAATTTAATTTTTTTGAAAGAAAAATAATATAATTAGGAAAAACATTACCAAACCTAATTAAAAGTTAATTAATTTTGAAATAAATTATTATTCTTATTTTTGTTTAAAATATAATTTTATTTTTAATGTAAATCTGTATATCAAAAAAGTTAGATAACTTTGCCTGTTTAGAAAAAACTGAAACTTTTAAGTATACTATTCTGTAAATAGTTAGTAATTAACAATAATAATTTGTTTACATCTTGCTAAAACAATAATAATTATGTTTTAAATTTGCATTGGTATTTATGTTAGGTCCAGTAAATTGCAAAATTAGAAAAAAATACACCTCTCTGTGTACAATATGTAAAAAGTTAGTAATTAACAATAATAATAATAATTTGTTTAAACAAATATAAATTTAAAAATTGCACAGTATTCTTACGAATTTATAGCCTGACATTCTCCAAAAAGAAAAATCGAATTCGGTTTAAATTTACGACTGAGAGGTGACTTTGAACGTTAGTTTGTATGTAGAGTATAGCCGGAAAATGCGCTTTTTACGGTTGCGCGCAAGGACAGAAAATTCAATATCTCCTAAAGTTTCAGACCCTCCATCAATTTTTTTTTTGGAAAATACTCGTGAAATAAGTGGGAATCGAATCATTATTATTTAAAAAAAATAAAAATGGTACTTTTCAAAAAATTGTTTATTTAAAAATTATTTTTTTAATAATTTGTTTAAAAAAAAAATTTTTTTTTTCTAAAATATTTTCTTAAATTGTCTGTAAGCAATAAGCATTCCCTGAAAATTTCATTAAATTTCATTCATTTTCCTTAGAGATATACCATTTTCAAAATTTCAAAAAAAATTTTAAAAACCTCGTAAATCCAAAATTTTTCAAAATTTTTCTAAATCGAAATAAGGTTCTTTACTGGCATGTATTTCACTTCAAAATTTCGAAGTTTCAACAAAATCGAAAAACTAGTGTACAACTTTGATTTTTTAGGCATGGAGCTACCCAGTTGCCAATTAATTTAATGGGAGAATTTTAAATTTAATGGTTGTTTTTGAGGGCGAATAAACAATTGTTTTTAAGCAAAGAGATGTTTAACAATGTATAACGGTTGCTTAGTGTTTAAAAAGAAGAATTAATTTTTTTAGTTACCAATAAATGTAAGGAATGAATTTCGAATTTAAGGGTTGTTTTTGGGGCTGGGTAAATGGTTGTTTTTATGCAGAATTATGTTCTAGACTGTTTGTATGGTTGCTTAGTGTACGAGAATGATCGATATAAAATTTAAAATATTTTTCTGCAGATATTTCACTTTTTAAAAAAAATTATTTAAAGGTTGGTTTTAGTGGTAGTGAATTGAGACAATTTTCTTTAGCAAGAAGTTTGACTACACGGCTTTTTTTTGCAATTATCATTTTTTTATCGTCTAGAATTCCAATATTTTGTATTTTAAAGTTGTTGCACCCTTATACAAAAACACACCCACCTCATTTAAAAGGGTATAAGTTAAGCTTTAATGTCTGATAATAGCGAAGTTTTTATCACGTCAGGATTTTGCCCGACAATTTTTCAAAATGTGCCAAAAACGCTGTTTTTAGGGGTTCGCATTCATTATCCTGAAAAAAAGTTTTATATTGCAGGCCTGTGTATTTCATCCACCCTATTTTATCTGCGATTTTGAATTCTGAAAAACTATCTTCAAATTTGTAATTAACCACCTAAAAAACTTCTGAAATAATAAGTTTTTTAAGATAATAATTCAAATATTTCATTTTCGAGAAAGGTGAAACAGTTTCCAAACATTAAATAATTATTTTATGAATAAAAATGTTCGTAAATATCGTAACAACGCACATTATAGAGACTTTATTTGGTTTTCCTCTTCTAATAGAAACAGTCATATAGATGTTTTGGATACTTTTATTTTTTGATAAATAATAATTCTGAATTTGTCCTTTTTGAGAAATTTACACAATAACCGTTTTTTTAATATTAAATACTTTTTCTGTTTAGGATTGTATACCTACAGATGAATGTTTTGTATAAATGAGAAAAAGTGTAGTCAGAATGAAACATATCAATTGTTAGATGTCAAAAAACACCACACCTGAAAGAAAATGGCATTTTATGAAAGTTCTATGGTTTAAAACTTCTTGTTCCTAATTTTTTTAATACCACCAATTCATAGCGGTTATATAAATTGAAATTAATTTTATAGAAATAATTTTATAAAAAAATTTACATTATACACTTAACGAACTGAGAAATTGGTCTTAAAATGCCAAATATGGTAAAAACACTTATTTTTTTTTTAATATCAGTTTTTGAGAGTGTCGCACATCACGAAAAAATCTGGAAAAACTCATGAAGAAAGCTTTTAGTACCCTCTAAGAAATGATAAAAACCTTTTTTTTGTTCAACCTAAAAAAGTTAGAAAAAAATTATTTTAAATCTTTTGGAATTTTTTTAAACAAGAAAAATAAATTGTACGTTGTCCAAAAAAAATTGTTTCAAAGTGCATCTAAGATACGGCACTGATCATCGGTTTAAATGACGTAAAATCGGTAAACATTCATTTTCTAACAAATTTTCCTCTGTTTACAGGCACTTTTGACAAAATATGACAACGTACATTTGACACAAATGTTTTTAATTGTCTGAATTGAAAAGATTTTGTTAATCCATACAGAAACACGGTTGCAGCATTGGAATTACCATAGCAATGTAATGCGAATCATTTTGACAGCTGAGCCTTTACGCTCCCTGCTTGCTTCTGCCCTCTACTGTCAAAATAGCTGTAACACACGTCTTGCCGCCTGTCATTACATTACTTTTGTAATTCCAATCCTGAAAACGCTTTTCTGCATGAATTAACAAAATCTTTTGAATTTAGATAATTAAAAACATTTCTGACAAATATTAAATGAGAATAAGCTATCAGATTTTGTAAAAAGTGCTTGTGTGCAGAGAAACACTAGTTCGAAAACGGTTGTTTACTAATTTCACGTGATTTCAAACAGGCAGTGCCGTTTTTCTTGGGCGATAACTGTAAGTCGCACATAACCTACAAATTTTAGAGACCGTCGAACACTTATAATTGAACTTTTTTAAAAAGAATTTTATTTCTTTGGAAAATGATTGGATTTCTGTAATCATTTGTAACTTCTTCATAATTAAATTCTTTAAAATATTATAAATAAAATAATTCTATACATCCATTGTTTTTAATAATAAATTAAACGTATATTGACAAATTGAACTAATTTTATGAAGAATTTAAATTATTAACATTTTATAGAAGTCTAAGTTTCTTAAAATTTGTAATTCAATGCATTAAATATTTAAATTTTATAAAATTTAAAATTAAAGCTTTTTGAAGTTTATTTATTTATGAAAATTGTAAACTCAATTCTTTTAAAAGTTAATTAATATTGAAATATTCAAGTCAAATTATTCATTAAATAATGTATAAATACTAATTTTATTATAGTTTATCCAGAATGAAGTTATTTAAATAGAAAATATTACTATAAGAAATAGAAAAATTTGAAAATTTTGTATTAAAATTCGTAGTGATTTCCTAGAAAAAAAGACACCACAACTATTCAGGTTTTTAATATGAATTCTAAAAATTTATTTTTTGTCTGACTTTTCCGTAAATCCTCTGCCTCAGAATATATTATTATTGTGGTTACAATAGTAACAATCTATATTCCAATTCACGTTTTATATTTATGAAAAAAATTTAAATTATAATTATACATGCGTTTAAAAATATACGTGTGTAAATGTCTCGTGAAAATAGTGAAATTTACCAAAGGAAACATTTTAATATAATCAAAGCTATTCTAAAGAAATGAATGCAGATAAATTCTACTAATTAATTTAGGTTTATAAATTACATTTAACGTACCACTTGAACCTAGTGGACAGACAAATGTATGATGGGTATATCTTACAGAAGTTTCTTTTTCTCCGGGGATAATGATTGCAAATTCTCGAAGACATCATAAATACAACGAAATGACATCTGTATAAGACATTCTATGTCTGGTCCAAAAGATGTTTAAAAGGTATCTAAAAGGACGTCTTTAAGACGACCTTTTACATCCCTTCAGATTGCTAGGGAAAGATTAAGATTATAAAGTTTAATTTTCAAAATATTAAATGACGCATGTAATCTGTCAAAAAGTTATTAAAATTTTATTTTATATAATTTTATATTGGTCTAAATACATTTTCTTCCTTTCACTATTTTAATTAACGTTTAACAACTTTAATTACAATAATTAAATCACTTGTCAGTAAATTAAAGGTGCAATAGAACAGCGTTAAAGTTTAGTTTTAAACTTTAAAGATCATTCTCACTTATTGTTAGTTTTCTATTTTGCGATAAAAGGTAAATTAAGTTTATAAATTTTACTACATCTGCAGTGGTATCTAGGACTTTTGAATTATATAGTCACCAACAAAATTATATATAGGGAAGTAAATACAAGAGAAAATATTATTTGGCCAACAAGCAATTACGTTAGGTTTAATTCAAACTTCTTGTCAGATTCTTCTATCTCTAAATCAGTTTCAGAGGAATTACTTTTCCTTTTCTGCTTTAAGAGGATTAAGAAATTAAGAGTTTATGTATTAAAACTTAATTCCTTTTGATAGTTGGGATTTTATAAGAATGTAATGTATTAAATAATTTCTAAAACTAATCTATACATTTTTATTTACTGGATTTATTTATCAATCATACAGTTGCAAATCAAGTTTTAAAAAATATAATATTTAGATGAACATATAGAAAATATAATTTTTATTGATAAATATTACATAAAAATATTCGCACCGTTTCATTTGATTTACTTTTTCCACCTCGCAGGACTTTATTATTTTACTGACCTGCTCTGCAATTTTTTCAATGCATCTAGGCTTTTCATCTTGTAGCTTTATGCATACATTCCTATCTTCGTTGCAGCTTGCGATGTCAAGTTTAAATGCATCTTTGGGACACTGGCAACCATCCCTATTCTAAGCCCTTGTAACGAATTCAGCCAAAGTATTTCCTTGCAAATACTCCTTGTTTATACAGTTGTTCACACTTATTCTTTACTGGCAAACAAAACGTATAATATATTCGCTGGATATGGCTGGCGACGACTTTTTTGATTTTATCGATACCACCCTTGAATGGAAGTCGTCTTCCTATCCACTACCATTATTATTTATTGGGAAGTGATGAGCCCACTGTTTTCAACTAAATTTCTGTTTAAATTATTTGGTTAATAAATAATTGTGATAATAATTTGTAATCATATTTTATTATTTTATTTATGTTTATAAAAAGTTTCATTTAAGAAGAAGTGTTCAATTCTATTTCAATTATGAATTTTTTAATGTATACATTGCTCCGGGATCATGTTTTTAAATATTTAAGGAAATATGCAACATGTGTGGTTTACTTCAGAACCTTCTCTGTCATTATAAATGACCGGAAAAGAAGAACATTATTCATTATTAAAATGAAAGACTTTTGGTACATACTATACAACAGAAGCTTAACTTTTAGAAATTTTAGTAAAGTTACCGGGCTTTTATTTTATTTGCACTTTTTTCGTAAAAGTTAGCCAATGTTATTTGTATTTCAAAAATTATAAATTAAAAAATGATGTGGTTGCAGAATAAACAAAAAATCTTTACTCTATTAAAAACTAAGAAAATAACTTTTGTGATTTTTTAGTAGGGAAATGTGTCTAGGTGTGAGACTGGTTTTGATTTTGAACCATAAAATGTATATGGATAAGCAAAATTTATTGTAAATAAAATATACCCTTCGAAAAGTAACTTAAATACGTGTAGTAAATAAGTGTAGTGTTCAGATGGATTCAAAAAAGTTATAATCAATTTTCCGAGCACATCGCTTTTGTCAAAAAAATATGTCCATTTGTGAGATACTTATAAAAAATTGCAAAAATTTAAAAAGTTTGACATAAAACGTTATGACTATTAAATAAACACAACTTAATAGCTTCAACAATTTCTTCTGAGTCGGTTGACTTTCTTTCACTTGATATTCCCAAAAATACGAGAAAAAAACTGGTGATAAACTGTGTCTCACACCTAGAAATTTGCGCCATTTTTAAAAAAGAAAAAAATTTTGCTTAACCGTACACTATGCAATAAATAAAATATGTTCATTCCTTTTTGCATTGAATTTCATGTTAATTGTTAAAAATGCACCCAGAAAAAAATATAAGTAATATAAACGGTTAATGAGAGATGAAAATAAATGATATGATAAGAAGAGATGACCAAATGAATTTTTAAAAAAATTTAAATTTTAAGGAGACCTGCACATGAATTTTCAACTATTTGAGAACAAAAGTCAAGTGCAAAAGAAAAAAAATGTCACATAAATATACTTTAATACGATGTTTTACTACTTGTATTTCAAATTACAATAATTAGAAAATATAAGATAAACTTATGTAACAATCATTTATTAATTATTTTGTATTATTTAACATACCTATGAGTATAGTTTTTTTGCCGACTTAGAATGTGAAGAAATGTAATTTCATTACTTTAATGATATTTTCATTAGTCATCTTGTCGTAAAATAGTTACCTTGATGGCCATCTGCACTCTTACGTCTTAATTTATTTAGGACCATATGCCGCATGAACAATATTTTACTTACGCAATTTAACTTTATGTCGTGCGCGGATTTATGTTGACACATATACATGCTGCCGTCCTGATTGAAAAAATGAGCATCCACGGCCGGAATGAAACTAAGATTTATATATATATATATATAAAGAATTATTTTTTATGTTATATTGTTTTCCTAACACAGACTTTCAAAAATATATTTAAATCTCGTCAAGCATAACGAGGAAACCTATAAATATACGTGAGTCTGAATTTTGTTGAAAAAGTTTATCAATCACCTCCCAAAATTGTTAAGTGGACGACATAAAGTTTGTTTAACCATAAACTTACATTTAAGAAATGTTTTGATTTACAATGTTTATGATGTAACTTTTGCAGTAATGGCTTTTTGTAATTTTTTACTTACATTACAGTGGAACGTTGCTTATTAGTTATCTGCACATGTGTCTTGTAATTGTTTCTAGGACCACCATCAAGCATCCGAAATAAGTAGCTGCATTCCAGTTGCTTAGACATGTACTGAACCATACTGAACTAACAGGAGGATTAAGATTTGGCACTAAAGTAGTAAATCTATAAAAATTTAAAAAAATAAATTTGAATTAGATAATTGAGTTATAGCCGAAGTCAATACTTTTTATACACAGTCTCTTAAATTCTTTTCTTTTCACAAAACATTAGTTATGTTTTAAATTTAAAAATTTGTTGGTAAATATTTTATTTTTTCATAAAAATTCAAAATAGAAGTTTGCGTTTTATGAATTATAAAGGTAAATGTTCATTTTTTATTAAATTCAGTCTAGTTATATCGTTACTGTTTAAGAAGGAAAATTTTTTAATTAAGATTAATGAAATAATAAACATCTTTTTTGTAGAAATAACCAAATTTACCTGTTGAACGTCTTCTTTGTTTTCCAGTCTTTACAAAATTTGAAGGTAAAAAAATTAATTACTTAATTAATCACTTCGAATAATGAACTTTCTAAATTTAATATACAATCGATATAACGCAAGATTTATCAGATCCTTCAAAAGATTCTAAAATTTTATAGCAATATACCAATTACATCTTTTTGTCTAATATAAGTCAATAAAACCCATAGATAAAAAAGTTTCTTACAAATCCATATAATAATTCATAATCTTTAAAGGTTTTGTAAAATATGTCTGCAATCTTATATCCGCCATCATCATTTGGAAAATCTGACTTCAAAAGTTTGTAATCAGTGACCCCAAAAACCCGGGAATAATATAAATTTAGTAAAAAATTGGACATGTTTCGTGCGATTAAAGATAATTCCTGAGGTGATGAAACAAAATATACGTCACATTCATGTTCAGGCCACAAAAGTATATGAAGGTATGGTCAAAAATGAAATGATTTTTTCTTCTTTTATTTTTTTGTATTTTTTCTAATTTTCTGACCTAGTTATATTTGTCGCAATATTGTTTTCGTATCCTATTGTTTCTTTGCCAATTTCGTAAGAAAAACATATACAAACAAGAAAGTTTTTTTTCTGCACCAATTGGAACATATTATAACAGCCTTCTGACGTATTACTGGTTTGAGTGCTTCTTTGTTGATCTAAATCATATTGAGACCATAGTTTGGCGGATATTGTTGTGCCACAGTATTAGCACCTCTGTGATTTCGGTCAGGATGACCTCGTGCCGGTACACCGAATACGTATGGTGCTTGCATTGGTGTTAACTTAACTTAACTTAGTTTATGAATAACTGATTAATTTACTGCAATCTGTCAAAATTTAAAAAAAATTCTTTTTTTTTTGAAAAATTCATAATTTTTTTCATATTAGTATTATTTTTTAATTAAAAAATTTATCCCAATCTGGAAAGATTGAAAATTTTTTTTTGAATTTTTTCAAAAATTTATAACTTTTGTTCAGCTCAATATTTTTTCATCAAATATAGCTATTATTTTAAGTTAGACCAATACCTAAAAGATTGACAAATTTGACTTTATTCGATCAAGACGTTTTCAAGTTATACGCGAACAAAATTTTGCAGACATAAAAATTTGATGTCTTCAAAAGAATAATAATGTAAAAGTTCCTACACTTAAAATATATTAAATGAAGTTATTTCTAAATTACTTAAGTTGTTTTAATTATTCTTGGAAATATGAAAAGTTAAATTTCTAAAAAAGAGTTCCCAAAATATCCCCATAATTGTTTCTTGTAACTATTAATCTATCAATTAATATTCAGACAATTTACTTCAAAAATATAGAAAATAAAAATTTTTAATCCTCCATATTGGATGGGGTAATTTTAAAAATAAATTTTTTACATTAGATTCGTAAATAGCGATTCCGAAAATCGCCCTTGACGCTGTTTTAGAAATTTTTTTTCAAAAATGTGGAAAATCAAAATTTTGAATCCGCCATTTTGGATAAAAAATTTTGAAAAATTTATTTCTGATATCAGTTTCATGACGAATGGTCGGAAATACCCCCGATTAAGAAAATTTTTTGAATTTTCGACAACATTTATGGGATAAAACCACTGATACATTGTGGTGCATTTTTATGACCCATTTTAAAAGTCCGCCAGTTTGAAAATTTTTAAAAATTGAATTTTTTTTCGAAGTGCTATCTTATAGTGCAGCTAAAAATGAAGACAAATGTGGCCAAGAGAATTTTTTGCATAAAAATTAAAAAAGTTATGATTTTTTCTTAAAAAAGTGCATTTTTCCCATGCATTTTCAATGGGCGATCGATTACTGGTACGTCTTAATATTAATCAATCGGCTTCAAATTTTGGGAAAATTTTTTTTTATTTTATTGGAACCAAACTGGGGGGTGGCGTAAACAAAATTCGAAAAAATAAATTTCCCATGTATCTTACGGACACCCTAATGGTCACTTTATTTAATACAATACTCTCACAGGTACCTAATGACAATTTTTTTAACAGATATTTAATCATTATATATCTGTTTCGTATTAAAAACTGTTTCATCAATTTCTTAATGTTAAATATTTCGTGGTGAGTAAATATGCATAAAAAGTATTTAATTCCCATAAGAGTCAATAATAAGAAAGAGAAAGGGTTAGAGATTATGTATTTTCAGTGCCAATATTTATTTTCATCGTTTCCTGAAGTTATTTAAAAAAGAATTGAAAAATTGAGCGAAATTAGCCTCTTTTACGGTATATCAGCACCATTTATAATTTTTTTAAAATATGAAGTGTTTTTAAAAAATATATATTATAAATAACTTGTGGTCTGAACTAATAAGAAAGTAGAAATCAGAGCCAAAAACTTTTCTCTATTTAAAATTTTGCTACAAAGGCTGACTAAAGATATTATTAAAGGAACAATTTTACCTCTCATTATCCATTGAAGAGTAACCATTATCGTATCATGTATCAGGCTAGAATTGATGAGAGGGAAAATGTTACGTAAACCAATTAAACAACCAGTAACCAATAATGACCTGTTTCCCTCTTTTCAATTCGTTATTCATTTTGCTGCAAAAAATATTATACCTTTTTACATTTTATACTTTATTTAAGAATATAGAGAATACTTTGAAGCTATTACAATTAAATTATTATTTTAACTTAAACTTTGTTTGATAAACTTAATTTTTATGTATTTTTAAATGAACCCTAAGAGCAACTGATATTACACAGATTGCCTAAGAATTATTATCTTAGGAATTAGGGAATGTACAGTAGGGAATAGAAATATTAACAACAAATTTACATTTTCTGGTATTTTTGTATATGGATGTACATAATTGAAAAAATTGAAGAAATTTTTATTCTTTGCGAACGCAAATTGACAAAAAAAAATTTTTCCCGGCTATTGATTTGCCCTAACATTTTTGTCCGACAATTATATATTTTATCAAAGGTTATTCTCTTGTACATGTTCCTCCTTTGTCGGAATAAAGTTAATAAATATGAGGGCTACACGAAACCCTCGACTTTAAATTTTTATAAATTAGACAATTTGGCGTGTCCGAGGTGCCAAAAAACCCTAAAATTTTTTTTCGACAGAATATTTTTCTCTTTATATATGAAAATATCTCTCTATTAAAATAAAAATTAAACTGTAGGTCATAAATTTTTTTATTGCGCGAAATTCATATGTTTGTTATAGTATAAAACAAAGAAGCCCCACTACCAAAATTAGCTGCAATGCAATTTTGTCCGACTCTATCTGAATAACAGATAGACAAAGTTCCGATGTGCGAGTAATGAATAATATTTTTAAGCGTGGGCCCATGGACTATAAGAAACAACTTTGATATCAAAAACAAAAACCATGCAGATCTAGGCTTGTATAGTATTAAATAATGTGTTAAGTTTAAATTGTGATAAATAATGAGTTTTGGTAAAGTTGGGAATTCGTATCTCAAATTGTGTGTGTTGTGTTTAAAACTTCAAAAAAGTGTATCTTGAAATAGAATTCAGAAGTTTAAGAGAACAAAGATAACATTCTTTTTATAAAGCATGAAACATGGAACATAAAGTTATTTTACAAATTACTTAATGCGGTCAAACAAACAAAAATCACTGTTAAAAAAATATTTTGTCTTATTTATTAACACTTTATACAAAGCGCCTAAAATTTTATTTTTTTCTAATTTTGCAAATTGCTAGACTGAGCAATAAAACTTTTAAATGAGGAGAAAGTTTTCAAAACCATATTAATTCCAATTTTGTCATTTCGAGAAATTCAAACAAATGACAATTCTCACATAACCATTAAAATTATCTTTAATGTAGAAAAAATGTAATAAATTATTCATTTTTTAATATTTTTTCTATTTAAAACGCTCTGCTTGTAACTAAAGCCTATTGCAATAAGAGAATTTAAAGGTTTTAAAATTTTCTTCTAATAATGAAATAAAAATAAAATATTTTTTAAACTGAAAATTCTTTATTAATAAATTTTTTTTCTTAAATTGAGCAGTGATAAATGGATTTCTAAAGATTTTAATATTTTAAATATATGTGATATCTTAATTTTAAAAAAATTGATTTATCAACTTTTGAAAAATTGCTCCTCAAATATTTTAATAATAGAAAATTTAATAAATGTATCTCTGTGAGCATAAAATAATTTCTTTATCAACAATATTAAGAAATATGTAATGAGAATGTAATTCTTTAAGTCGTAATAACTTAAATAAAAAGTAATATATAATAGGAATGTAAAGAAATAACTTTTTACTAAAAAGTCAGTGATGATCACAAGAACGACAGTAATGCACGATTTTTTACAAACGGTTTGGCAGTTGCAATTTGTATTTTGGTAGAAGAGAAAAATACAGTAGTATTTAAACAGTACACAATTATTAACCCTCGGAGAACACACCTCTTTTTTAGACTATTTTTCAAAGCTCAACCAATTTTAAACTGCTTATCTAATCAAACTAAATAATTTTTTTAAACATAGTTTAAACCCTGTAGAATAAGTATGTTTACTTGAAAATCCCTATTAAAAATATTAAAGAAAGATAAAAAGCTTTTCGTAAAAAAGCGTGGGGTCAAAAAGACCCCATGTGTTCTCCGAAGGTTAAGGAACGAATATGAACCTCGCCGGAACAGCACCAAAAATTATTATTTTTTAAAAATTTAATTTAAAATATTTTATAAATTTGAGTCAAAAATAAATAAATTATTATTATAATTAAATAAATTAATTAATGAATTACTCACAAGACGAATAAATAAAACTACTGATAAAAGTTTTCTTCTTAATAGTAAACAAAAATTATTTAATAACACAAGTCCACAAAAAAGGCTTACTTTTTTATGAGATATGATAGTAATTTCCGAAGTATTTTTTTACGCTAAATAAGATCCCGGGTCCAAAAATTGGCCATTACATCTGGATTTTGAGAAAAGTGGGGGTAAAGACCCCAAAAAACATGTTTTTGAGCGTTTTCAATATTTTTTTTCTTCTACATAGACTTAAATTGAAGCTTGAATTGTCCACTACAAGACCCATATCCGTAAGACCAAAAAAAAATTAAATTTTTTTTCAAAAAATTAGGTTGAAGTCACCAAAAATGTGTATTTTTGGGTTGCTTTAATGGATTTCTTAAAATTGTTTTGGATTCGTTTGAAAATTGTTACTCGTAAGTTTTTGGGGTCGCTAATTACGAATCCGATATTAGTTTTGAATTTTTGAAAACTAATATCGGATTCGTAATCACCGACCCCAAAAACCCCCGAGTAACAATTTTCAAGCGAATCCAATCAATTATAAATTTTGACATCCGCCATCTTGAATCCGCCATTTTGAATTTTTGAAAACTAATATCGGAATCGTAATTAGCGACCCTAAGAACTTACGAGTAATAATTTTCAAACGAATCCAAAACAATTTTAAAAAATCCATTAAAGTAACCCAAAAATACACATTTTTGGTGACTTCAACCTAATTTTTTTTGGTCTTATGGATATGGGTCTTGTAGTGGACAATTCAAGCTGCAATTTAAGTCGGTGTAGAAGTTTCTGGCACGTCAGGTTTAGGAGAAAAAACTATTGAAAACGCTCAAAAACACGTTTTTTGGGGTCTTTTCCCCCACTTTTCTCAAAATCTTGACGTGATGGCCAATTTTTGGACCCGGGATCGTGTTCAGCGTCAAAAAATACTTCGGAAACCACTATCATCATATCTTATAAAAAAAAGGAAGCCTTTTTTTGTTGACCTGTGGAATTTAAGGATATAAATAAAAGGAATAGAAAAAGAATTCCTCTTAGACAAATATTAAAAGGAAAATCCGCTTATGGTAAAAGGTTTCCTTTTTATTGAAATAGACTACTTTGTAAGTGTAGAACCTGAACCTCTGATTTACTAATAATATATAAAGTGATTTCTTTTGTAAACCAGTTATGGTAAATAAAACTGTGTTTTTCACAATTTTTTATTTAAAAGAATGCTATTTTTAAATTTTTTTGTTAAGTTTTTGGGTATTTCAAAGTTTAGGTCCTGTATTAACACGTCTATTTTGAAATTATATTTTATTTCAGATGATTCTACAATGAGCTACAATAACAACCATAATTAAAAATAATTTTTACCAATGGAAAAAGCACACTCTGTAGAAGGAAGATACCTATATATTTTTTAAGTTTGAAATTATTTTGAAGACTTCTGAACATACACAATGACATATAAAAGCTTTTGGTCAATTATATTTAAAAACTTATGAGCTAAAATTTTTTTAAGAACTTCCGATTTTAGGGCTGAAAAAGTCACAATACCCCTTGAGGTTAAAGATTGAAATGGAAAAGTGTTGCGCTTAAAAATTTACATACTAAGGATGCGGTTGAGAATTTATTATCATAAAAGATAAGCATATTACTTAGAATGTATTGCAATTAAAATACATCTTTGAGCTTATACAAATTCTTTTTTGGATCCTAAGTTAGTTTTGATCCAATAAGTTAGGATATTTTCCTAACCTCAAAAAACATGACGATTTGAATAGTTCTTAATTTAAATTTATTTTTCTTTGATGTCCAATAAGAACATTTTACAAATGTATGCAACTCAACATTTTGAGACAGACGTCTACTTAACTTGTGCTTTTTAGATGCGAACACTTCTGATACCTATTTTCATACACTCTCCTGAGCATTAGCGATCCATCAAATGTTCTAATTAAAGACATATCAACTGATGAGATCTGAAGAATTATTTTCGAGGCTTTTAGTGTTAAACCTTCAATAAATATTAAAGTGTCTTTATAACAGATCATTGACCATTTTTCATATAAATGAATTACACGATATTCACTATCGAGAAAAAATAATTTTAAGTAATTAATTAGATAGAAATAGAACAACATTATTATATTTTATATAAAAAAATTGTCAATCGAAATGAAGTAATTTTGACGTCAATTTCTGTTATTATTGTCAACTATAAAATATTGACGAAATTTTGACGATTGAAAATTTTAGTACATTCTAACTAATAATCTTGTTAACTAATAGTATTTGCTAAATATTTACAAATGTTTGTGAACTATATTAAAAATCATAAAAAACAAAATGATGTCAAATTGACATTGATATCAAGATGTGTACTTTAGAAATAAGGGAATAAAAAATTAACATTCTAGTTAAACTATAATAATAAAAAAATATAACAAAGGCGAAGTTGCAGTCAAGACACCTTTTGGTTTGAAAATATAATAATTATGAGTTGCATATAAATTAAACTTAAAAGAATTAATACAATTTTATTATAAAATTAAATTGTAAAATCGTAAATTTTTTTTTAATTGATTAAAAACTGTCCTAAATCATAAGTTGTCAAAGTTTCGCCAATTTAAAAAATTATTAAAATTAATAAATCGTGAAAATTTCGTCAATTTTAAAAGTGATCAAAATGTGGGACATGTTTTCCTCAATTCAAATCGTCAATTTGACAAAATTTTAAACATCAAATTGACGTGAATTTCACATCAATTTGATGAATCATTTCTAATTAAGAAGAATTGGATAATATTTATATCTTACATTTAAGTGATTATGTAACATAGAGAATTATTTTTTAAATATGTAAAAAAAATTTATTATAAAAAGCGCATGCGGTAGAAAGTAATTTCAAGAATTGACCTTGCTCAAATTACTATCATATCGACTTTTTATAAATTTCCTTCCGAACAAGAATTTTGCTTGCGTGTCTATAATTTGAAAAATTGGGGTGACTTTTTTAAATTATTCAGACCTCGTTATCTACTCAATTCTGTCTTTATTACAGAAAAATATCAGAATCCCCTTACACATTCGCAAGTTTGTTTAAAGAAATGTATTAAATTATTTAAACCGAATGTTCTTAATTCATAATTTTTCCATATAACAATTGATCTTGTACACCATTAAATATGAAATTTAAGTGATTTCATTTGAAGTAAACATTATAAAAAATCCTAAGTAGGGCGTAAAATTATTGTTATTTCACTGTAATATTACAAATAATGTTAGTAATATCTCAATGTAACATTATATAAGAATAATAATAAAAAGAACAAATACATTATGGTAGTTTTACACCCTAAAAAATATAATCTTGATTATTAATTTGATACAGATTCCCCAAAACTGAATGAATATCTTCTTCTAACAGTTAAAAAAATTTATTTGATTCAAATAACCGATTAATTTACGATTATTAATTAAATATTTCCTTGAATCAAATAATATTTATTGGATTCAATTAAACGGTTAAATAGATTCTAAGAAAAAAGGTAAAAAACCATAAAATACCAAAAACTTGTCTACAATATGAATTCTAATAATCAATCAATCAAATTTCTTTAAGGGAATTACCCTTAAGGCGGTGTCAAAGTAGATGCGAATTTTCCATTGAAGCTCAATGCAAAAATCTAATCGACTATGGGACCCCCTTAGAAAATCAGTAACATTTATGTCATTCATAGTGCTGATTATTATATGAGAGAATTATATTAAAAATTTACGAATATTGAATGTTTATGGTAAAACCATAAAATTGTGGTTTTTTGCACTTATTTTCTAAAAAGCACAAAATTTCAAAAAAAGTTTCCAACAAAAGTTGTAGGTTTTAAAAAACAACTACTTTTATGTTTTATACATTTTTGGTCAATTAAATCTAAAATAAAAATATTAAGATTAGGTATACCCACTGTATCGTACAATCTATGGTTGGATATGTATTTTTCGAAATTTGATTCCGGGTCCCTGCGCATGCGCAAACACGTTCTCAGACAGGATATTTCGAATTTTCTTAATTTTTCCATTTCCACCGGTGCAATGACAAACCATATGTGGCACCCATAGACGACGATCGGTCTAACCAGCAGCACATAACAGATCACTTTCACTCTACTATTCAACCTCGATATTATTTATATACCTGTATATACTTTGATTGTAATTATTTATATACATCTTCAATGAGTTCATTGACTTCAAATCTACAAACACTTTAATTTGTTTAATTTCTAATTACCTTTCAGTTTGTCAGTTGAGTTCGATGAATGAAAACGCTCGTACTATGTCTTTGTAAATAATTTTAATAATATTTTTACGATAAATCAAAAAAATTTTTTATGTATTTTTTTAATTGTGTTAATATTTTTGTAACTCTTTTATTTTTGTGTTTTGTTTGTAATATATAATAAACTTTGCAGTTTCTGAAGAGGATAGGTGTGCTATCAAAACATTATAAAAAGTTATTTTCTTTTTTCCTTTTTTTATTGATTGACTTGAAGGATTAATAACTTCTTATTATTTTGTAGGGGAGACCGGGGCTAAACCGGACGGATTTGGTCTTTGACCAGAAAACTCATACAAAAACATATTTTTTGCTAAAGAGTAATATACCGTTTTGAAGCTTGTACCTTCACCTACAAATCGCACTTGTTCGATTTTAAAAAACTACAGTAGCTTTGGAGATATATTGCTTCGAAGGTGACTACCTCGAAAACGAAAATACGAAAATTGGTGGGGCTAAACCGGACACCCCATGGGGCTAAATCGGACACGGCTAATTAATTAAAGAATGAGACACAAATTTTCGTTTTTTTTTTGTAGAAAAGTCAAATCAATTCTTCTTTTATTTATTTGCAGATACTTCTATCCAAAGAATATAATATAAACTGTAAAATCGGCAATTAATATAATATAAAATGAATTACAGTTTTCAGACTTGTCTGTTTGTAGCAACTCGCTTGCGAATTCGCGTTTTAATATAAATTATTTATTTATTTATAAAATGGTTCTATGCAAAGAATATAATATAAAATAGTTAATTAGTATAAAATAAATTAAAGTATTCAAAGATTTAGTTGTTTTTTACCACGATGTCCGATTCAGCCCCACACCGTCATCTTATAATTGGGTAGCTCCATGCCTAAAAAATCAAAGTTGTACACTAGTTTTTCGATTTTGTTGAAACTTCGAAATTTTGAAGTGAAATACATGCCAGTAAAGAACCTCATTTCGATTTAGAAAAATTTTGAAAAATTTTGGATTTACGAGGTTTTTAAAATTTTTTTTGAAATTTTGAAAATGGTATATCTCTAAGGAAAATGAATGAAATTTAATGAAATTTTCAGGGAATGCTTATTGCTTACAGACAATTTAAGAAAATATTTTAGAAAAAAAAAATTTTTTTTTTAAACAAATTATTAAAAAAATAATTTTTAAATAAACAATTTTTTGAAAAGTACCATTTTTATTTTTTTTAAATAATAATGATTCGATTCCCACTTATTTCACGAGTATTTTCCAAAAAAAAAATTGATGGAGGGTCTGAAACTTTAGGAGATATTGAATTTTCTGTCCTTGCGCGCAACCGTAAAAAGCGCATTTTCCGGCTATACTCTACATACAAACTAACGTTCAAAGTCACCTCTCAGTCGTAAATTTAAACCGAATTCGATTTTTCTTTTTGGAGAATGTCAGGCTATAAATTCGTAAGAATACTGTGCAATTTTTAAATTTATATTTGTTTAAACAAATTATTATTATTATTGTTAATTACTAACTTTTTACATATTGTACACAGAGAGGTGTATTTTTTTCTAATTTTGCAATTTACTGGACCTAACATAAATACCAATGCAAATTTAAAACATAATTATTATTGTTTTAGCAAGATGTAAACAAATTATTATTGTTAATTACTAACTATTTACAGAATAGTATACTTAAAAGTTTCAGTTTTTTCTAAACAGGCAAAGTTATCTAACTTTTTTGATATACAGATTTACATTAAAAATAAAATTATATTTTAAACAAAAATAAGAATAATAATTTATTTCAAAATTAATTAACTTTTAATTAGGTTTGGTAATGTTTTTCCTAATTATATTATTTTTCTTTCAAAAAAATTAAATTTTTGTAATTACTAAAAAAAAATTTAAAAAAAAAAACAAAGCTAAAAAATTGTTTAAGTAATTGTTAACAACAATTGTATTTAGTATTAATTGTGTTGCTTTTCTTTGTAAAAGTTTATTTCACTTTATTTTGTGAACTCAATGAAGTGTTCTTGTTTTTTTATTTCTCAAAAATATTTTAATTTCAAGAGCTTTCAATATAGGTAATTTGTTTTTTATTTAATATTTATAATCATGATAAACAAATAATTATAAAGTCGTTTTAACAATTTTCATTTGCATGTGTTCTGTGACAATTTCTCAATCGAAGAACTAGGAAACAACTTTAAATTTTTGGCATGGAGCTACCCAGATTATAATTAAAAGAACAATTAAAAGTTAATTAATTTTGAAATAAATTATTATTCTTATTTTTGTTTAAAATATAATTTTATTTTTAATGTAAATCTGCATATCAAAAAAGTTTGATTTTGCCTGTTTAGAAAAAACTGAAACTTTTAAGTATACTATTCTGTAAATAGTTAGTAATTAACAATAATAATTTGTTTACATCTTGCTAAAACAATAATAATTATGTTTTAAATTTGCATTGGTATTTATGTTAGGTCCAGTAAATTGCAAAATTAGAAAAAAATACACCTCTCTGTGTACAATATGTAAAAAGTTAGTAATTAACAATAATAATAATAATTTGTTTAAACAAATATAAATTTAAAAATTGCACAGTATTCTTACGAATTTATAGCCTGACATTCTCCAAAAAGAAAAATCGAATTCGGTTTAAATTTACGACTGAGAGGTGACTTTGAACGTTAGTTTGTATGTAGAGTATAGCCGGAAAATGCGCTTTTTACGGTTGCGCGCAAGGACAGAAAATTCAATATCTCCTAAAGTTTCAGACCCTCCATCAATTTTTTTTTTGGAAAATACTCGTGAAATAAGTGGGAATCGAATCATTATTATTTAAAAAAAATAAAAATGGTACTTTTCAAAAAATTGTTTATTTAAAAATTATTTTTTTAATAATTTGTTTAAAAAAAAAATTTTTTTTTTCTAAAATATTTTCTTAAATTGTCTGTAAGCAATAAGCATTCCCTGAAAATTTCATTAAATTTCATTAATTTTCCTTAGAGATATACCATTTTCAAAATTTCAAAAAAAATTTTAAAAACCTCGTAAATCCAAAATTTTTCAAAATTTTTCTAAATCGAAATGAGACTCTTTACTGGCATGTATTCCACTTCAAAATTTCGAAGTTTCAACAAAATCGAAGAACTAGTGTACAACTTTGATTTTTTAGGCATGGAGCTACCCAATTAACCTGCAATATATTTTTTCTTCTTAACGTTTTCCATTAAACTTTTTTTCTACTAAACTCAGTACACCTTGAGCTAAAAGAAAAATTGCAGTATGATATTTGCACTTTAACTTTAACGATAAAAACCCAAAAAAATGAGAAAATTTTTTTTTTACTTTTACCTCAAAAAATGACATTTTCATAAATTAACGGCAACTATTATTACAAGAAAAATGACACGTCCCTAAAACCTCATGCAGCATATGCATCACGATATTGCGCGTTCATAGGTTATTTACATGATTTGAAATTCTTCACGGTTTCGGAAATATTTGACTTGTCTGGTTTAGCCCCGTGTCCGGTTTAGCCCCGGTCTCCCCTACTAATAAAATTATTAATTGTTTTCTTAGATTTTCCTGTAATTTTTTTAGTGACAAATTTAAGATTTTGGCATGACCTGTTTTTTTTTTACTATTTAATTTATGCAATATTGTTTTTCGAGTTTCGAATGTACAAAAAAAATCCTAATTTTTATTAAATTTTGGTCCTGGGGCTAAATTTTCTGAGCTGAAACAGAGCAGCACTTTTACCTGTCCCTTGTTTAAATCGTTTTTACTAACAAATTCTCCTATTATTTTTACGACTACTCTTTCTAGTAATTTACTATTTGATTTTTTATTTTTAATATCAGCAAAACGTTTTGTTAGAATATTCGCTTTATCTTTTAAATCTGTAATATTAATATTATTGTTGATTTCGGAGTACTTATCAAAATTTATATTTATATTATTTAATACATTAATTTCATTTGTGGGTATTTATAAAGTGGGTACATCTTTTTTACTTTGTTTTCTAAATATTGAATTAATTTTTGGGAACATATTTTTTGTGGTCTGTTTAGAATTTGTATTTTAAGTTCGCCCCTGTAAATCAAAATTATATTTTGTAAATTCGACCCTTTTCTCAAAACAGTGTACGACTAATTTCCCGTATGAGTGAGTCAATGTGAAGTTTCTACATAAGTTAATGTTACTTTTCTGACTCCTTCTGATCCAGCAACAAAGCCAAATATTTAGCTAAATTAAAAACTAACAACAGTGTTTAAAAGATCTAAACATTCTAAACATGTCCTTATATTTTATTTTATTTATTGTTTTGATCTAATAATTGTTTACTGTCTGGTTTATTTCAGTTGTTATTTACATTTTTTTCTCTAGCATATATTTAAGTATTTTTATATTTTCCTTTTTTATTTCTTTAAAAGATTCTTTATGTAATTCAGTTAACATTTTGGTTTTAACTTTTTGAAGCTTTTGAATTTTTTGATTTGTGTATTTTTTCATAATGTCGAAGGGATTTATTGTTGGTGTTGCTTTGTAAAGACTATCTGCTATATTTTCTCTTATTTCTTGTATATATTTATATGTAGATCATTATTGCCAATATTTATATTATCGGGTAACGTATTTCTAATGTTTTTAAATCTTTATTAAATTTCTTCCAATTTTTTTTAATTATAATGTTTTTTTCATTATTATAATTAATTAAAATTTTATCAAAATTATTAATTCTAAAATTTAAAATAATCACGTCATGATCACTCGCGTATGAGAGTACTTTTAACTTCCCGTTTATAACATTTGTAATTTTTACTCTCGTATCTTTAATAACTGCGTCCAAATACGAACAACTCAATTTAAATGTTGGGACAGCTGGCCCTATTAGTCTATGTGAAAATTTTTCTTTTTTCAAAGGTTGAATCAAAACATCATGTTTTAGACGTCTTAAAGGCATCTGATGGCCAAGACACAGAACATTTTCAGGACGTCTTCAAGACGTTTTACAAACGTCTTTTGTACAAATCCAAAAGACGTCCGCAAAAAGACATCCTTAGAACGTATTTTGAACAAGTGTGCCCACTGGAATATTATTCTATTTGTCTTTTTTCTATTGTGAAGATAATGATAAAAATCTATGCTTTTTTGTAAAGATTTAAATTTAATAAAAGAAAAGGAAAAAAAAATTATAAACTAAAACTTTTGTTTAAAATATTTTTAGAAATTTTTAATATTCATTATAGTAAATGTAAAAAAAGTTAATTTAATGGAGTTTTAATATTGCTTTTACGATAAAAATGAATTAGATGACAATCTTTCTATCAATTTCGTAATCAGCGCACCAAAATACGCAAGTTCACGCAGTTTTAAGAAGATTGCAGCTCTGATTCCTTTGGAACTTAATTTTTTTTTTAAATATAAAGATTTCTACGCATATCTTGAGAAATAGAATAGGTGAGATTTCATTTAAAACGTATTTTGAAGCCATAAATACGTACGAATCAAACCCCGTTGGCCGATTTTGTCGGCATTTTTGTTAATCCTATCTCAGCTTCTAGCGCACCGTGAGTAAAATTTGCATTACACGACATAGAAAAAACAGCGTTGATTTAGCAAGCTTTCTCAATACTATTGTGTCAGAAGGAAGCGAAGATGAAAAAGTGCCGTTTTCTTGAACTAGAGAAGTTTCATTTCAAGACGAGAGGCTGCAACTGAGAGCTTCAACCAGAACCAAACGTCGAGAGAATCCAACTCCAATGATAGGCAAATTATTTATTCTATGTGATAAAAAGGCCAAGCGAATTGTGTTAAAAAGCGCACAATTTTAGAAACAGAAGAACAGATATCAGTTTTTTAAACATTAACAGAAATATAATCTTTTTTATTTATTTTTAAAATGGAAAATCATTGCAGAATGAAAAAATTAAAATTTTCTAATAATACCTAATACCAAAAACAGAGCTAAGGTATAAACCTTAGCTTCATAATGACTATAAAGTCATCTTTCGTAAGTTTGTTTATCTTTTTATGAAGCGTGTTTTTGTCAAATTGTCTAATATGCTTAAAGAATTCTATCTTACATTGATTTCTCTTGTTAATTAAACTCAAATTCTATAAATTGATAAACTGAGTAAAGATTTGTTAAAAAATAGGACCGAACTGACGTATTACTTTTGAATATAAGATTTTGATTGGGGGAATACAAAAATATTATTTAGTGAGTCTAATCTTGAAAAAAGGACAAAATAAAAAATGATTCACATAAAGATAAACCAAACTTTCCATAAATAGAAAAGAAGGTATTTGAAGTGTGAATAAAACATCCTTTTCTCTCCTCAGATGTCTTGACTCGTGTCCATGAGATGATTAGAAAAATATTTTCTTTTTCTGAGAATATTGATTTGGTGTCTGGTCATTGGCTTCGTTTCGTATCATTGTCGATTTCATTTTCTTGTATTTTATTTTTCTCCATAACTTTTGTTTATTCTTTAACATGTTAAAATAATTTATGCTTTAATTAATGTGGCATAAATTTTCTTTTGATCTTTTTTGTACCAACAGTGTTTAGACCTTAACATTGAAGTGAGAAGAAAGAAGACAAAGAAATAATCACACTATAATAATATGCATAAAAATCGAGACAATTAATCGCATTATATCAAACTACACTACTAATATAACACATAATTTTTTCTGATTTTTAATGCAGAATTGCCACGAGGAATATTTTATCCTCTAATAAATGAATTTTCATTAGCCCTTTCAGAGGTTTCATATAATGTTTGATAAACGGAAGGTACACAAGAGCAAATGTACGCTATGTGGTAAAGAGTGAAATCATACGAATTCCCCCACAAAGGATAATACCTATAAGTATTTCAATGTTTGTTAAATGAAAATTGTAATATTTCTTTTATCTTCCTTTACTTTGAAAATATAAAATGAATTCAGAAATATTATTTTAAATATTAATAAAGATAAAATATAAATAATTAATTAAATTGAAACAATATTTATAAAAAATAAATGAGTGGTTAATATTATTATTATCAATTAGTTAAGGTCAAGAATGGAGAATTTAACAAAAACAATATTCACACAACACCGAATAAATTTCTCGAGATTTTTTAATAATTTAAACAATTCAAAATTTTGTGGTACTAATCAAGAAAATACCTGACAATGACATGTTTCACTAATATTACAATTACATACACATACACACACAAATCATACCAAAAATAACAACTGCGATTGATTACAAAATTAAATAAATGTCAAACAATAAGCTTAAATATAAATTCAAAATGATAATAATCATAAAATAGTCAAATCACAAAATGAGTCAAGTTTTTTCAGAATAAATAATAGTGATTAATAGATATAATAATTAAAAGATAAATATAAAATAGTTGCAAATACAAAATTCAACAAAATTAAAAATAGTGATCGAAAACTCCAGACCATTCATTCAGTGTTTTACTTATCTGGAAAATAAGAGGGGAAGCGTCAGTTTCTCTCTCTCCTGCTGGAATTTCCTGGGATGTTTCTCTTAAACCCGTTTTCCTTTGTAATTTCAAATATCCTTTATTAGAGATATGGCCATTAATCTGGAGATTTGATTAATTTTTCCACGGTTGAGATCCTCAGGCAAGATTTCCACTTTTTCCTTTACACTATTTTTCCGCCCACTTAAATCGCCACACTAATTTAATTTACAATAAAAAGAAAGATTTACAAACACGAAAATAATACTTCTCCTTTAAAATAAAATTGATTTTAAAATAAGTGAAAAAATGAAGCTCACCTCTCAGTGTCCCTGGCCGGCACTTTGACGCGTGGCGCGGATCGGTCCGTTGGTCTGGAGTTACGACGATCAATTACTTGATCATACGCAAATTTTACAAATCAACGTCCGACTCCCAAAAACCACCGTCTCTCCCACCAGCCAGAAGATCACGTGAGAAACCTCCTAATTCACACTTCCCTTTATGCATTATTGTAAAGCGGAAATCAAACCTTAGACTCATATTTCATTTTCATTCCAACAAGAAGCAGAAACCACGCTTCATTACCCCCCTTGCCCGAGATACATTTCATCGAAGCTTGGGCATAATGACAATTTTTTAATTATAATACAACTCAATAGCCAATATTTATAAATCCTCAATTTCGATAAAAATTCTTTCATAAATTATAAAAATTATACAACAATACATTATACCATACAATATTACAATAATAGTAGCCGCAAAGCATACAATCCATTTTACAATCAGTGAGTTTACAGACATGCTTCCCATAAATGTAAGAGATCAACTAATCACTATCAGATATAGGTCTTATATATTTTCTTAAATTTAATTGATTATAAATTCCTAAAATTTTTTCTGGATTAGAAACCTCCGCTAACTGAAAAGAATTATTTTTTAAATCTCTAATAATTTGATAAGGCCCATAATAAATATGGAAAAATTTCCTGGTGACCTTCTTTAGAGCATCTGATTGCTTTGGTACATTCAAAAGTACCCAGTCACCTTCTTTTAATTTAATTTTTGAAGTACTTTTCTGATTTTTTAAACGAAACTGATAATTCTTTTCAGTTTTATCTTGAGCCAACAATATTTTTTCTTCCCTTGTTAATCCCAACGATTCCGGGAATTCTATTACTTTCAAAATTTGATTTTTTGATCTTGTGTTAAAATGTAATTCCATGGGAGAGAACCCGGTACTAACATGAGTGGTTATGTTTAAAAAAAATTCCATATCCGATATATGTTTAGCCCACCGAGTATGTTTATCTGAGCATAAGGTGCGGAAAAGTCTCCCCAACTCCCTCATGACTCTTTCCACGGGGTTACTTTTAGGATGCCTAATTGATGAGAAAATTACCTCGATGCCCATTCCTCTTAAACTCTCACTCCATTTAGATGACGTAAATTGAGTGCCATGGTCTGATAAAATTTTTTCTGGTTTTCCCATTTCTGGTATATATGAATTGTTGATTTTTCTCAAAATAGTGTCAGTGTTTTCCTTTTTTATAGGATACAACTTGACATATTTAGAAAAAGAATCAAGAACTACAAATATATATTCCATGCCTCCTATCGATCTAGGCAGGGGACCATAGAAATCGACACAGACCAATTCACCTGGTTTAGAAGAGTGGACTCGATTAAAGGCACATTCCATTTGAATGTTAATTGGTTTCACACGTTGACACAAGTCACACGATGTTACATAATTTTTTACTTCCTTATTCATTCCCTTCCAATAATAAAATTCTTTTAAATAACCAAGTGTCTTAAATACACCCGGATGTGCAAGTTTCGAATGAACGCAATCGATTAAATCCTTAGTCAAAGTGGATGGAATTACCACCTGCCACAAATCATGAAGTCTTTCCCTTCGAAATAAAACATCTTTAAACAAATAAAAATTTTCCCGTTTATCACTATCAATTCGCTTTATAATTTCAAAAATATTGGAATCTTGTCGCTGCAAAACAGACAAATTCCTTAAAGATTTTCTTAATTCGTCAGTCAACGAGAGCTCACAATCAGTCAACGCCATCAACAATTGTTTATCATTACAATCAATGACGTCAATCGAAAGACCCTTCGTTTGACAATCCTCGAATCTACCACGAGGGTTCCTACTGAAAAAGTCAGCCACAATATTGTCACTTCCCTTACAATATGAAACCTCGAAATCATATTGTTGCAACAACAAACTCCATCTAATTAAACGGGAATTTACATAAGGTGTTGAATTTAAAAATGTTAAAGCTTTATGGTCGGTTATTATTTCAAAGTGTGTGCCCATAAGAAATGTTCGAAATTTTGTGATTGAATATACAATAGCCAACAGTTCTTTCTCTGTCGTTGTATAATTCAATTCAGCTGATGTCAAACAACGACTTACCATCGAGACAATTCTATGGACATCACTTTGATCTATTTGGTATAGAATTCCACTAATACCAAGATCTGAAGCATCTGTTTGAACTCTAAATTTTTCTCCGGGAATATAGTGAAAAAGTTTAACTGAATCCACGAATGCCAATTTCATTGCTTCAAATGCATAATCGTGATCATTTGTCCAAACCCACGGAGTTTTTTCCTTAAGAAGATTACGAAAGGGAGAAAGAAGATTTGAGTGTTTCGATGTGAACTGTCTGTAATAAGTACAAACACCGATAAATGATTGTAATTCCTTTCGATTTTTTGGTTTTTTAAATTTACTAATTGAATCCAATTTTTCAGAAAGGGGCCTAATTCCATCAGTGGACAATTCGAAACCCAAAAATTTAACTTTTTTCTCACAAAAAATCGATTTGTCTAATTTTAGAGTAAAATTGTTTAATTGCAAAACGGTAAAAATGTTACACATCGCGTCTAAATGGTCCAAAAACGATCCTCGAGTTGCTATAAGACAATCGTCGACATATATGGTCAAAGTTTTGTCAAATTGACTTCCCACCGCATCACGTAACGCTCTTATAAACGCCGACCCAGCTGTTTTTAACCCAAATGGTACCCTGCAAAATTGATAAAGTTGTCCCTCAAACAAAAATGCTGTATATTGTCGGCTTTCTTGATCAAGTGGTATTTGCCAATATCCCGACTCCAAGTCGACAATTGTCATAAACGCCACATCATAAAATTTCTGCATTATATCCTGAATCAAAGGCGGAGCCTCGTGGTCAGATTCGATTATTTCGTTGATGTAACGCGCATCTAAGCAAACGCGAACTGAACCGTCATTTTTTATCGCAATTCTTAGGGGGTTACAAAACTTACTATCCGATAACTCAATAACTTTTGCTTCCAACATTTTTTTCATTTTTACCTTTACTTTTTCTCGCAATTTTATAGGAACAGGATATGATTTTCGAATTTTACTTTGATTTGATTTTATTTTTATATGATAAGGTTTAGTATATGCGCTTTCCGTTTTCGCCGTAAATAACTTTTCAAAATTTGATAATTTACTAACGAAAATTTCTCTCTCAGAATCAGTTAAATTTTCCAAACCCGATGCAATCACTTTCAATTTTTCTCGAAAATCCATCGTCTCATTTATTTCATCAGTAACCGCATCATTCGAAACAACATCAGTAACATTTATTTCCAAATTATTTATAAAATCTCCATTGTCACTTAAAATAAACCCATTATCTTTATCTGTATAAGATTTTTTACATGTGTATTTCTTCAAAGGATTATTATTAACCGTTTCGTCAAAAATTCCATTTAAATCAAACGAGCTTGATGATTCATTCATTTGATCAATTGTCAAATTCTCCGCAAATAAACATGAGTGTGAATTTACATCGTTTATTGTGTTACTCCCACTCGAAGTTATTGAGATTTTATTTTCTAAAGATTTTATTTCACCACTTTGAATATATGAAAAATCACTAATCCTTTTTGAAACTAAATTATCCATAGTAACCATATCAAAAAACACTTCAGAATTCGGAATTAATCGTTCATTTATTTTAATTGAACAATTTAAATAATCAATGTTCACTTTATTTTTTATAAACCAATCATTTCCAAAAATGACAGGGCATGACAGATTAGGAATAATAAGGAAACACGTTAAATATTTTACATTTCCTATTGAAACCTCATAAACAATTTGTTTTTTAATACTTGTTGCTTTCTTTCCAATAGCAGTGAAAATAGAAATATTGGATACTGGTAACTCTGTAAAATGACCATGCAATTGCATATATTGATAAAATTCTTCCGAAAGCGCTGTTATCTGACTTCCCGTATCGATAAGCACACGGACCGGTACCGAAAAGAACGAGACAATCATAGTTGGACAGAGGGGAATACGCGATCCCCCTTCACCCCCCTCTTCTTCGGAATCCGGGAGCACCTCCTTTGCTAAATTTATAAAGTCGTCATATAAATGTGGGCGCGATGTTTTCAATGAAAATGCCGCGCCCTTTAATAGTTTAAATTACTGTGGTTTGTATATCTCGAATAAGTGTGATTGAGACGCAAGGTTCCGGTAGGAGGTGGAACACTCAAATCAGGTAGGGAAATTCTTTCCTCCCCACTATTTGATGTCGTTGGTGAGGAGAAATTTGAAGGCACTACCGAGGACGCGATCCCCACCCGGCTCTCCGTTACCCCTCTCAAACTTCTATCTTCCATATATCCCTTCCCACGTGTTTGTACTGATCTCACTTTAACTTTTTGATTTTCGTTTTCTGATATTATCTCTTTTTGTGAATTTTTTCTTGAATTAATTGTTTTATCTTGAAATGTTAAATCTAGTTGGGATAATGCATTAGACACTTTACCAAAATCAGAATAATCTACTGTGGAAAGAATTTCTCTAACCCGAATGGGCAATTGCTGTGCAATTGTATAATGTAATTCATACGGTTCCATCCTTGGTTCGAAATATTGAGCCTCCTTTACCTGCCCGAGAAAATAAGAATTTAAACCCTCTTTATTCGATTCGAATCTTCTAGACAACCAATTCGATTTAAATTGTACCCTTACCGGAACCGAAAAAAATTCCCTTAAAAATTGTTCCCGGAATTCATCAAAATTAACAAAGGAATCTCTTCTAGTGTCAAACCAGACTTTTGCTCTACCTTCCAAAGCCCCATCAACAAAACTCAATTGGTTATTTGCTGAAATATTTTTAACCTCAAAAAATTTTCTTAAAGATTCCAAAAATTGTTTTGGATTTCCTGATCCTTCAAATCTTGGCATTTTCGCGTCTAAATTCAAAACTCGAAGACCATCTACCAACGATCGAATCAATTGATCTCCCTCATTCCGATTGTTATTATTATTGACACCATTATTACCAACATTAGCATTATTATTTATTAATAAATTTAATCGTTCTGATTGTTGATCACTAGCTGTACGTAATCTTACAATTTCCTGGCGCAACTGTTCAATCTCTTGATTCACAGCATCCCGATTAATATCATTATTCGATTCATCCATTCTCGACGTCAAATTAAATTTTCTTTTCTCTTTTCTAGTAAATTCTAAACCCGATAATAATTCGCCTTGTTGCGACCTTGTTTTCTTAGGCGGTGTTCTTTGTGTCATATATGCAAACTACTATCAATTCAATTAACCTTCATTTACTTTCTATACACAATAAACAAAAATAATCCGGCAACTTTCTGTCGTGCCTACCACGTTGAGCGCCAATGTAATATTTCTTTTATCTTCCTTTACTTTGAAAATATAAAATGAATTCAGAAATATTATTTTAAATATTAATAAAGATAAAATATAAATAATTAATTAAATTGAAACAATATTTATAAAAAATAAATGAGTGGTTAATATTATTATTATCAATTAGTTAAGGTCAAGAATGGAGAATTTAACAAAAACAATATTCACACAACACCGAATAAATTTCTCGAGATTTTTTAATAATTTAAACAATTCAAAATTTTGTGGTACTAATCAAGAAAATACCTGACAATGACATGTTTCACTAATATTACAATTACATACACATACACACACAAATCATACCAAAAATAACAACTGCGATTGATTACAAAATTAAATAAATGTCAAACAATAAGCTTAAATATAAATTCAAAATGATAATAATCATAAAATAGTCAAATCACAAAATGAGTCAAGTTTTTTCAGAATAAATAATAGTGATTAATAGATATAATAATTAAAAGATAAATATAAAATAGTTGCAAATACAAAATTCAACAAAATTAAAAATAGTGATCGAAAACTCCAGACCATTCATTCAGTGTTTTACTTATCTGGAAAATAAGAGGGGAAGCGTCAGTTTCTCTCTCTCCTGCTGGAATTTCCTGGGATGTTTCTCTTAAACCCGTTTTCCTTTGTAATTTCAAATATCCTTTATTAGAGATATGGCCATTAATCTGGAGATTTGATTAATTTTTCCACGGTTGAGATCCTCAGGCAAGATTTCCACTTTTTCCTTTACACTATTTTTCCGCCCACTTAAATCGCCACACTAATTTAATTTACAATAAAAAGAAAGATTTACAAACACGAAAATAATACTTCTCCTTTAAAATAAAATTGATTTTAAAATAAGTGAAAAAATGAAGCTCACCTCTCAGTGTCCCTGGCCGGCACTTTGACGCGTGGCGCGGATCGGTCCGTTGGTCTGGAGTTACGACGATCAATTACTTGATCATACGCAAATTTTACAAATCAACGTCCGACTCCCAAAAACCACCGTCTCTCCCACCAGCCAGAAGATCACGTGAGAAACCTCCTAATTCACACTTCCCTTTATGCATTATTGTAAAGCGGAAATCAAACCTTAGACTCATATTTCATTTTCATTCCAACAAGAAGCAGAAACCACGCTTCAAAATTAAATTTTAGTAGTATTTATATGAAATTAAAAATTCTTTCAAATCTAATAACTAAAATAATACGGTTTAATAAATAGAAAAAATATTTATTCAAAAAACAAAGACGCCAACAGAATACCTCATAATCAGCTGTTAAAAAAATTAATGCAAACAAAATTACAATTTGATTTGAATTCATTGAAAAAGTTTTAATTATGTTTTTATTTTTACTTCAAAACACTAGTAAACGTATGAAACAACAATCAACCAGTTTTCAAAATAGAAGTAGTTTTCAAGGGCATTAAAAATGTTAGAGAAAAATATTTTCCTTCTAATGATAGTAACAGTTAGCTGCGACACTCTGATTTATAAGCATGTCCTGTGAAACTTAAAACTTTCTACTGTAATTTTGTTTTTATTTTCATCTAAAGTGTTTTATGATTGTACTTTGACTACGCTTACAAATTTTTACAAAAGTATCGAAAAACGAGATTCATATAATGTAATAATCCCTCACAGCACCAACACTTTTCTAAAAATTTATTAAATATTTTCTTGCAATATTCAGCATATTTAACTGAAAAGTTTAGTGAAAATTGTGTAATGATTTAAATGTTCCGTTTAAATAAATGTTTAGCGCGAAACTTTCCTGAACATTTCAATGAAATTTTCGCATAATTATAATTAGGTAAAGATTTCATTAAAATGTACGGCCAGTCTGTACAGAGAAAGTATTGAAAATTTAATGTTAGTTTTTGATTAATTAATTTTATGTTCATTCGTGATTTCAAGTAATTTAAACATGTCGAAAATAGCTTTTTAAAATGGAGAAAATTGGTCCAAAGTTTGCTATTTATGTTTAAAAAATCATAAAAATATGTAAAGCGCTCACAAGAAAGGTATACCTAAGAAGCAAACGAATTGTAAGTTAGGTTCGTGTTAGATTTATCTTGATTAAAAGTTAATTTTTAATTATTTGAATTTGAAACAATTTTTCATTAAATATTTTGGATTTAATAAATACCTGAAGATGCATAATTATTAATTAAATATTGATTCTCTTTCTCTATTTTAACTTAAAAAATTAAAAACATAGCCTCAAATATTTTGCTTCTAAGTTACCTTTCTTCGAAGTGTGACACATGTGTTAAAAATATTAAACACATTAAAAATACATATTACGTATGTTGCAGAAAAGTTTTTTGACCATTTGGAATCAAAGTCAACTTTAAAACAATTTAAAAATATATTTAAAGTTAATTTCTTCAATAAGAGCTTCAGCGATTATTTTCTTTTTGGCCTTAAAATACTCTTGAAACTTCACAGATTCAAAATCCACAAGCGAATTTCGAGTGCAGGAACTTTTTTTGTGAACTTACTTTAATGTTTATCCTATTCAAGAATCAAATATACAATTTTAGTAAATCTTGACTAGTTTTGAACTAGCTCGATTATTTGTATAAAATTAGGTACTTTGAATTATATATATATATATATATATATATATATATATATATATATATAATATATATATATATATATATATATATATATATATAATATAAATATATATATATATACATGTATATATATGCATGTATATACCAAAGGTACTTTGACTTGATAAACCGAAAGAACATAAAATTAATTAATCAAAAACTATCATTAAATTTTCAATACTTTCTCTGTACAGACTAACCTTAGTAATATGTGTAAATGTTTCTTTGAATTCAAAGACGACTTTTGAAACAATTTAAGAATATAAAATTAAAAATACATTTAAAGTTAAATTTCTCAAAAAGGGCTCCTGCGATTATTTTCTTTTTGCCCGTGTAGAAAAATTTCGTGGAGTTAGGCTGGAACCACGCTAGTGTTCCATTGCACTGTAATGGCGCTACTAGCATTTCAAACATCTTTGTCGTCTCGCGCCGTCCTCGCAGTCGGCTCGCAGTGCGAGATTGCAAACATAACCTCATCTGTCAAGACTTTTTCTTTCGTGAATTTAGAAATTAACCATGTTATTTGATTTGAGAAGTTAAAAAATGAATCGTCGAATATCAACGTAATGATGTTTATGCTTCATCAATTTTATTTCTATTTATTTATTCCATAATATTAACGAAAACGGAAAAAGAAATACGGCCAGCCGATTCGAGAAAATTTTTTTTTACAAAAAGTGTGTTTAAATTGTTTATATATGTGTATATACAAAAATAGAATAATATATTTCTACTATAAATGTAGAACATATTTATTGGTTTATTAATTAATCAATTAATTCAAGTAATTTCAAAGTTAACAATTTACAAAAAAATAGAATTTTTAAGTTTAGTTGATGCAGCAGAAAAAATTTTTTAACCAAAATTTTCTTTAGCTGAATTTAGTCTTAACTATTTTTTATTGAACCGAATTTTTCTTTGGGTCAAATACGAAAAGAAAAAATGCATACAATTGTGATTTTTTACCACATAAGTATTCTTAGAAATTAGGAAATATAACAAATTCACGAATGAAATATGCTTATTATGTAATTGAGAAAAAGTAGAAGATGCATTAAAAAACAATATTGCACTGAAGAAAATGATAATGTTAATTTTAACATACAAGTATGGTTAGGATGTATAGCTGAAACAGCAATATCGTATTGCTGTTCTTAAAATGCAGTATTCGTGTTCTCCGGATACATATTATTGTCTCTCAAATACATATTGCTGTTCTACACTGCGTATGGCTGAAACAGCAATACTGTATGACAGTATCATATCTACCAATATAATATGTCAGAATTGGCTATATTTATGTCAGTACCATAAATATATTTTTTTCAGTGTGTGTTAAAACACAATTATTCACAATTTCACAAAACAGCGGGGATTTTTCACGTTTTGACACTTTATGCCGGAGAATTTGGAGGTTATGTTTCAATCTAGCGGAATCTACTCGCTCCATGGATGGCGCTAGATGACTAACATTTCCAGGGGTGAAGCGAGGATGGATCCAAACTTCCACTATTAATTTCTACACGGGTGGTCTTAAAATACTCTTGAAACTTTACAGATTCAAAATCCACAAGAAAATTTAGAGTGCACGAACCTTTTATAAAAACCCATTTCAGGCGCACCGTGATATGGTAACAATGCATAAGAGCTAAACATATGTTTTTTTCTTGAATAAAAAATCTCATTATTCAAAAAATTAAAATTTATTAATATAAAAGAACAATTGTATTTAGAATAGTTGGTAACCTACTATCAGTCTGAAACCACTAAAACTCGTAACCCTTTATTCAGGAGCTCTTCATCCACCCTTGAAAGCGTCCCTAGACTTCTGCCATCAAGGTGACCGCTCTATCTCTTTCACAAATAGGGAGCCTTTACAAATTACGTAACATTAAACAGGGGAAAATGGGTTAGTAATTATGTTACGACATGTTACGTGAGGAAAGCGGGCTATTTTTGTTATGTAGTTAAATAACATTTTGCAATACTTGTTAGATTTAATTAAATTAATGCTTTTTCGCATACTTAACTGCAAGTTATAAAGTGTTTATTGTATTGACATTCGGAGAATTGATCACAATTAAAGTTGAAAAATTCAAATTTTTAATAAATATTTTTTTTCTTATTAAAAACTATAATGTTGCTAAACAATGAAATGTTATTCTTAGTACGAAAACGAATCAAAAACCTTAACCTCTGCATCAATATGAAATAAATTGGTCTATATAAAGATAAGGGAGCGATTAGTAATGACTAATGAAAGAGCAAGGATAATAGGAGCTTTTAAATTTAAAATACTTATTGTAAGAGGCTTTAAAATTTTCGGCACCATCTCGAAAAACTTCGATATCATTTATTATGTCACACAAAGACCAGGAATCAGAAAGATAAAATTCTTTTTTTATGATTGTTAAATACAAAATATTTACGGATGTGACAATAAATAATTAAAATTTTAATATTCACTTATGATTTGTTAAAAATTTGGGTAAGAACTCAATAAGTCTTCCAAGCTTGAGTCCTTAGAAGGTGGAATCGATAATACAAAATTTGAATTTTTATTATTTTTATAATTCTTATACGTATAGAAATGATTAAATTAGATAATTATATAATTATAATTATATAATTAAATATAAAGAAAATTATTTTGTTTCATACAAATTGAGGTTTGTTTTAATCCAAAACTGTTTTGTTTTGATGCAAAATCAATTTTGTATTTGACTAAATAATTAATTATTTGACGCAATTAAAGGGACAATTAAACGCAATTAAAGTCTCAATTAAAATAATTAATTATAATGAAGAATTGATTATTTTATAAAAACAAATATTTAGTTATTTTTAAAAAAATTATTTTTGATGCAAATAAAATATTCATTTGAATTAAAAACCATGCATTATTAAATCTAATAATTTTCACAATAATTGATTTAAAAGAATATTTATTAGATCCAATTATTCCATTTATTTTACTTAAGTAATTCGTATTTGCTACAAATAACTTTTTATTTCATACTATAAATTAAAATATTAATGTTCAGTATAAATATTTACTTATATAGCTCAAATAAATCTTTAGTCGATAATAGACAATTAAACCATTTAATTGAATCAAATAATTTTTATTTGTTTCAAATAATTTTTTAAGTGTATAAACAACAAAGTTAACTTATACTATTCAATAAAGTGTAATTGAAAAATTTGTAGCGTTATTTCGTGTTTCGATTACACGATATTGTCGTCTACGTGATGCGACGCCAAGCAGCGCGTGTAGTCAAGGTCAGAAAACTATGGGCTCATCGTGTTTTTTTCGCGGACATGTCATGAGCTATCTGAAAAAAGTTTTCCTTAAACTTCTAAAACATAAGTGTATACTTGTTTTCTAGATGACACCTTGATATCCATTATAAAAAACGTGTCCAGATTTTTATTAATTCTTTTAATACAAATCGATAAGAAATAATATACATATACTTACGATGAATATGGCAATTGGTATAAAAACTAATCAAATTCTAGGTAGATTGATCAACTTTTTCTCAGATCTTTAAAATGTGAGTAGTATAATAAAATAACATTATTAAATTAGTTTCAATGCGTATAGTGTATAATACAACAAATTTATCAAATGTAGAAATAAATTTTCTTTACTGTGATGGAATAAGTCCATATGGATTATTTTTAATAAATATGCATATATTTATATATTTAGGCTTATTTTGTTTAGTTGTATTTTTTCAAATTGTTGAATGGTTATCTATTAATCAATTTTACTCATTTATTTAACTAAAGTTTCACGAAAATTTATTTTTCAATCTTCTGTGAATTTTCGTTTTAAACATTTTTTTACATACGGGAATGTTAATAACTACGCAAATATGTATTATCAGCTTTGCACCTGATCACTCTGAAGCTCGGGCAACTTTTCAACTTTCAATTACCATATTATTCACACCTATTTCTCAATGACTTCCCGAGTCGAAATTTAAATCTTACTTATTCAGCCTCAAATGTAGGGTTTATTTAGATTTTAGCATTCGTAATGTAGGGTTTGATTTAAGTACAATTAGGTTCGAATGTAGTATATATATATATATTGTTAACATCGCGAAGCATGTAACGTAACAGTCTTTTTGTTTTGTCCGTTACTTTTAAATGACAAAAAAGTAATAAATTTATTTGGATGCATCTTAAAATATTTTTTACCAATATTGCTTATGAAAATAAAATTTTTAAAATTTATTATTTAACAGTTATAAACATTTTAAAAAGATCGTTACGTTACAAAAGTTTCGTTTTCCGCGATGTTGACCATATATATTTAATTATATATATATATATATATATAGCTATATACACTATGTGTATATAGACGCTATAAAATATATTTTATAATATTTTTAACGTTTGTAGTGCTTCAGTTAATATATTAAAAATTAATTTAAATGTTTTAGTTTTTCAAATGGAAGATTAAGATTAGGAATTTAAATTAAATTATATTAAGTATTTATTAAATTAATAAAATGTCAAAAATTAATTATTTAAGAAATGTGTAATTTAATTCTTAAAACATTCAACAAGAACATTGAATTTAAAAATAGTTTCAGGAAAGTTCAGAATGTGAGTTGGAAACATCGATAGAGACGCGTCTTCCTAATTATTCCTTAAGAAGATCACGTGACGGACACGTTAATATATAGGTCTATCCTACGGACTCTCCTTTACAACTATATTGTCCAACAACGGAAGTTACAGACACGATATAAAGTCTAACCTAGACGACATCCTCCTATAATTTGATAATGTAATGCTCCACAATTTTTGACAAATCAATAAATTTTTTTTATATATTAGTGTCTACAGACGAAAAGCCCTTTTGTACAAAGTACTGAACAATATTAAAACTCATCAACGAGTTAGCATAAGGAATGTTTAAACGTTATTATTGTTTTCAAAGACAGTTAACATGAAATTCCTGCCAAATTTGCTCATTTTGGTGTTGTAAAAAGTGTAAATTATTAGTAAGTAAGTGTGCTGGTATATAAAACAAACATAAGATAAGAAGTATAGACTAAAATTTAAATTTAATAGCAATGTTTTCTAGCAACACGACAAATTGAGTGTAAACAACAGGGGACAAAATATAACGTTTCTTGAACTTTAATATTTTTTGAACACTGGGTAGTAATTTGCAACCATAACTAATATTGCAATATGGCACTGTTAGGGTAAATGTTTTCCCTTTTTAATATTAGAGACCAAATAAAGACAATTGCTAAGGACTCAATAGTTTCGTTACGCAAAGTGATATGGGGGCCATCAGTAGAAAATTAATGTGTCCCCAAACAAGTACCCCTATTTTTACTCCTGTTACATTTTTATTCTATTATTTTCAATGAAGACAATGTGGTAAGAAAATTTGCAATAAGCACTAAATTATTGAAAATATAATCTAGAGAATTATATTAGAAGCTTGTTTGCTTTAATTAATTGAAGGCCACCATGGAATAACGATCTATAGCACATTTAAAAATGCTTACAATTTTCAACTTTGAATTGCCATAGATCGTTATTTTAACCATAATATCTAATGAAAATCAATAAATTATATTCTCTATTTATTTCATTACATGATTTCATTCATTTAGGCTCAAAATTCTATAATACGTGCACATATGTTCATTACAATTGCATTTATGTCAAAATATGCCATAGATCGTTACTCCGTGGAGGTATTCAATTGCCTAATGACTTCTACTTACCTTTAATACATATAGTTATATCTTAAAGCGTTCTAGTTGAAGATTTGTAAGCAATGCTGACAAAAGGATATTTTATTTAAAGACAAAATATATCTGTTTCAACACTTAGTTTAACTTTATCTGACAAGTAAAAATAATAATAATTACACGGAGAAACTTTGTATACTAGTTTGTGATAAACTCACTACGTGTTTTTAGTAAATTGACTACTAAAGTGGGGAAAAACTGCGACGGTATCAATATTTCGTAGTCTGACTATTAAAACACGGAACAGAACCAGACTTTTAAAATTTAGTAGTCAGTTGATGAAAATTTAAAATTCATGATTTCACTAAAAAACAATGTCGAATGTCAGTGACAGGGGCAGACTGTCACCATCTCATACTAATGAGTCATGTAGAAATCTATTTTACCTATGACGATTGATAACTTAATCTAACGCCTAACATACTGATAAAGTAACGCACACTTTAATCGACGGAACGCATATACAATTCATATCAAGAAAGTAAGTCACTGTTCTTATATACTAATCAAAAACATTGTATTGACACTTGAGAGAAAATTTGTTAAATGCTGTATTAAATAATATTAGTTTGTTAAATAAAATTCACAAAATCAATTATATTTAAAACAAATAAGGTCAATTTTTGAAATGGACAGAATTAGCATTATTGTTTCGTAAAATTATTTATCCTTTGATTAAATTTTTATTCATTGTAGAAATTTATAGCTAAGATTTAGAATAAATATTTTTTATTGACTTAAAGTTAAAAGTTTATTTCTTGCATATATTGTGAAATATATAAAAAAAAAGATTAAATTAAATAATTTTAAGTTAAAAACTATGAAATCAGGATAAGTTTTCTTTATATGTATTAAAAAGAAACATTTCAATTTATTATTATTAAAAAAATTCACATTAATGCGGCAATTACAATTTTCTCCGTTATTAAAAATAATTATATAAACATAGAGAAATTTAGAAAAATCCTCTTAAATAAAATTGTGAAATATATCTTGCAGTGTTGAAATTCAAGTAGTATATCGACAGATCGATATTGGAAAATACGGAGACTTGTTGACACATAACCTCACATTTACAAATTAAATTTTTTAACATCTGAGATGTTAAATCACAACATCTAGATGATATGCATTAGCATCCTTTTTTTAATATCTAATGCATTAAAATTCTTAATATACACTTTTCTCTGTATAATGGATTATTAAATTATTAAAAGAGAACCAGGTGGAATGACAGCAGCCATTTGACTTGAGCACATGTATATGAGGTTGAGTGGTTATGTGTGACTACACGAACAGCGGTGCTCGTTTGTATGCGTGCAGTTTTGATCGTTTGACTACTAAATTGTAAGCGCGGCGCGAAGAAAATATCATTCTTTCGAATATAGAAAATAAAAATTTTGGCATTCACTTTTTCTACATCTACTTTCTTTCGTATATCATAGGCGAGTTTCTCATAACTTGACTACTAAATATTGCAAAAAAAGAGATCATATAGTATTACAAAAACTTCTATTAAATTATAAATCTCGTCTAGTGACCACTTTTTCCCCACTTTAGTAGTCAGTTTACTAAAAATATATTGTGAGTTTAACAGGAATTAATATACAAAGTTTTTCCGTGTATTAAGAATTAACTACAAAAATTATGTTTAGAATAAATATAGGACATTCTTTGCCAAGCGACCACCCCATCTCTCCATTTTCGTTTTCATTAAAAAAAATTAAAAGCCTTTTGGAATAATTAGCTTAAATGTTTAATTTTGTATGCCGTTGAACGATTTTAAAAAACAAAGATGGCGGCTGAAATATAGAGCTTACAGTTGAAAAAATACGAGAATTGCTTTAATTTAAAGCTAATAAATAGTTAATAATTGCTCTGATCTCTTCAAAATAGGCTTGCAAGGGGGATGTCGGGGTCACAGAATAAGAATCATGCGGGTAAGATTTCTAAAATTAAAAATAGCAAATCAAATATGGCGGAATAAATTTATTGTTTATTTTTTAACGCATTCATTTTTCGAAAGTAAGTTTTGTTCTTTAATTAATAAAAAACAATGTAATCTATTGTTTGTTTTGGGAATACAACTTTGAGTTTGTCACATTTTTGTGTATTAGAAAAAAATTTGTTCTTCGTTTTATTTTGTATGTTGTAACTGCTTTGATTAATTATATTATTTCTTGTAGGCAGTAAGTTTTGTACTATAATTTAATTGCATTTTATCTATTTTCATTATTATCTGTTGATATTTCCGCTTTGTTCAGCCTCAATAACAATATTTTTCAAAATATCAAGTCACTGTTCGTTCCGATAGATGTTTTAATCCTTTTAAATTACCAGCCTCTAATTACCATCACGGAAAAAGTTTACGTCCTATTTCAAAGATTGTTCGAGAAAAGTTTCCTAATTCTCCAATTAATGCAAAGATATGCTCTAATTGTAGACTTCAACTGTCTAAGCAAAAATGTAATTCAAAATCGAAACGTATTGAAATGTCTAATAGTTGGGTGGAAGACTCTGATGATTCAGAGCTTGCTAGTTGTTGTAGTATGGATTCCGATGATGATAATTCAATCAAATCTTCTAGACTTGATAAACTAGAAGATTTATTAAGTGGCTTAAAACAGAAGTTAAAAAACTTAATATATATGATCCCATGTGAATGATAATTCTCACTGTAGCTCCTCTATCCTGGTCAATTCGCAAAATTGGTAAGGAATTTGGAATCTCTCGACGATTAGCTAAAAAAGCTAGAAATTTGAGAATTAGTAGTAGTGTTTTATCTTCAACATCTTCTAGAGGTGGGAGAAAATTAACTGAAAATACATAGAAAAAAGTTATTGATTTTTTTAAATAATGATGTATTATGCCAAGTAAAAAAGATATATTTTATGTAAAGGTTGATGGAAAAAGAACTTTAATTCAAAAAGGATTGTTGTTAGGTAATTTAAAGGAGTTATATCAAGAATACCAACGAATAAATTCAGAATACTCGATTAGTTTTAGTACCTTTGCAAAACTGCGTCTGAAAAATTGTGTATTCGCTGGAGGTTCCGGTACACATTCCGTATGCGTGTGTGTAATTCACGAAAACTCTAAATTAATGCTCGATGCAATTAATATACAAAAGACATTACAAAAACTTTAGAGCATCCTATAAAGAATTATAAAGATTGTCTACAATTGATCACGTGCAAGTCTCCTACTTCATTATGCCACTTGGGAAAATGTGCCAATTGCTCTAGTATTGACCATTTCTTCGAATTAATGACAAAGATTTTAAATGATGCATGCATTGAAAACATTTTGTACAGTTCATGGGTTTCGACTGACAGGTCAAATTTACTAGTTCCATACATTCTACTTCTAAATTCGTTGAAGAACTAAGCAAAAAGCTTTATAAATTGAAACCCCATTCATTTATAGCTAAGCAGCAATCAATGTTTCTTGACGGCGTTAAGAATAAACTTAAGGAAGGAGAAGTACTACTGTTATTGGACTTTCCCAAAAATTATGCATACGTCGTCCAAAATGCAGCTTAAGCATTTCATTTCAATAACGACCAGTGTACTGTAATTCCAGTCGTTTATTACTATAAAGATGGCGAGAATTTAAAGCATGAAAGTTTTGTATTTTTTCAGATTGTTTGAAGTACCGACACTGTTGCTGTTCACGTTGTTCAAAATATATTAGTAAAGAAAAGAGCTAGCTTCGAAGCTTATGCTATAAATCCTATGACAAATGTAAGTGCTCTTTTCACATGGCCCAAAAACATTATTGTTGAAAACATATTCTTATGCTGAAGGTGGTGAAACTTTTTCATCTGCTTAAAACTAGTTACTAAATTAAAAATAGTTTTACTTAAGCTTCATTTTTTCATTAACCAAAAAACTTTAAATTACTCGTTTTCAAATGGTAGGGGGACACTTTTCCCAAAACAAGTTTTCCAACGATTTCTATTCCCAAACAAACTTTTCCCAGGAAATATGATATATGACTTTCCCAAAACCTTTTCCCAAACAAATAAAAATTGCCTCATAGAAATTTTTACATTCGAAAACATGAAATTCAAATTTTGTTTGATTATTTATTTTTTCAACCACTTTCATTTGTTTGTCAGTTCCACAGTTAAAATTGTGGTTACCTTTTCTGAAAGATTGTCAAAATTCGTAGTATTTTATAATATATACGGATGATTCTCCTGAAAGGCATCAGTTTTTTTCCAAAAGCTAAAAGAAATTAATTTTTACTTTTTCTGATTTTTTTTTGTCATGGGTAGGTTTTAAATACCTTTAAAGATAAAAGTCTGAGTTGCGCAAAATTAATTTTAAAAAATAAGCCTTCCAGCATCATTTTAACCATCCGTCACACACCTTGGGAGGGATTCCCTATATGGTTTCAGTATTTTTTAAATCACTTTTGTTTTCCTCATTGCAAAATAAAATCAGTTTCTATACCTTTCGACAATTTACTCCTCAACACATTTCTAAAAAAACATTTAGTTTAAACATAATTTATATTTAATTATGAAGCTTCAAAGCCAGAAAAAACACGAAAAAGTGAGGTTGTGTTAAATAAAAAAATCAAGTTTTCAAAACATTTTTTATTCCACTATTGGTTAATGACAAAATTATATTATAAATATAATTAAAATAAATTATTTAATGATTTTTTTGCTTATTTGTTAATGTTACATTATTTTTACATGTAAAGTGTAATTCTTTTGAAGATGTGCATTCGTGTAATTAATTTTTATTTTTGAGGCCGAAAGTTAATTTTATTAATTTTATAATTTAGAATAATTTACTACATATTTGTAAGTTTGTTTTAAAATTAAATTTTTGTTGATTTCTTTGTTTATGTTATAATGTCGCTTATTTTACAATGTGGTGAGGGAATCCCTCTAAACGTGTGTAAAGTCGTAATTTTTTCCAAGGTGTGTGACGGAGGGTTAATATTAAGTGTTTTGAAGTAATTAAATTATTCAAACTTTTTGGGAAAATTGTCTTTAGAAAAAGTTTTTTATAGAAAAAAATCGTTGGGAAACTTGTTTTGGGAAAAGTGTCCTACAGTCTTTCAAATTAAACATTTTACCGCTATATTGGATCCGCCATTTTTAATTTAAGAAATCTTAATCATGATTCTTATTCTGCGACCCCAAAATCCCCTTGCAAGCCAATTTTGAAGAGATCAGAGCAATTATTAACTATTTATTAGCTTTTAATTAAAGCAATTCTCGTATTTTTCAACTGTAAACTCTATATCAAAGACGCCATTTTTGTTTCTTAAAATCGCCTAACAACATACAAAAGTAAATACAAGGGTGACCGTTATTTTGCAAAAGTTGGAATTTCTTAGGTCGCCGGGCAGAATTTGCTTTAGAATGTGACAAAAATTAGCTATGCACAAGAAAAACCCAATCGATCAATATTAACATGTGCCACCGAAGAATTAAAGTTTAAATGGTGTTTAACAAAGGATAAGTGCACTGTTTTACATTTTGTATGAGAACTTTTTTTTAATTAATCTTTTGCCTTGGCGACATTCATATTTATGGTTTTTGATGTACCGAACACGAATCCAATGTATAAAATAAGTTTTGACAGCTTCCAGCTGTCAAAAAAGCTGTCAATCTTTTTAAAATTACAGTTTCTGTAGGAATTTAGACAGTTTTTGTGTTTAATTTACTAAATAAAACCAAATTTTGCTTATATAAAAATATTTTAAGAACAACAAGATCAAACTAAATAGAAATATATAGTATTGACAGCTGGCAATGAAAGTGTCAAACTTTAAAAAACAATTTTTTTACAGTTTTTACATTAAATTACTCAGATAAAAATACTTTTAGGGTTTTGAGGTGAACCTGAATAGACTTATGTAACTTTGACAGTTGACAACTGTCGATTAAGATGCCAAACTTTTAAAACCCTAGTACAAAAACTAATGTAAATTAACAAATTTATGGAAAAAAGGTACTTACTTAAAAATTAAATTTTTATGGTTAAAAAGTAAAATTCTCTTATTAATATCTTGACAGCTGCCAATTGTGAAAAATAAATGTCGCTAATATGATTAACTTCAGTGTGCTTAAAAACACTTGTATACAAGTAATTTAATAAAAAATGTCTCCGTTTGAAAAGTTTGACATCTTAATTAACGTTTGTTATCAAATTTACATAATTCTATTCACGTTTATCTTAATACCCTGAAAATATTTTTATCTGTGTAATTTAATGTAAAAACTGTCAGAAACTTGTTTTTAAAAGTTTGACACTTTCACTGCCAGCTGTCAATACTATATATTTCTATTTAGTTCGATCTTGTTGTTCTTAAAATATTTTTATATAAGCAAAATTTGGTTTTATTTACTAAATTAAACACAAAAAATGTCTAAATTCCCACAGAAACCATCGTTTTAAAAAGATTGACAGCTTTTTTGACAGCTGGAAGCTGTCAAAACTTATTTTTAATATCGGATTCGTGTTCAGCACATCAAAAACCGTAAATATGAATGTCGCCAAAGCAAAAGATTAATTAAAAAAAAGTCCTCATACAAAATTTAAAAATGTGCACTAATCCTATGTTTAACCCCATTTAAACTTTAACCCTTCGGTGGCACGGGTTAATAATGATCGATTGGGCTTTTCTTGTGTATAGTTAATTTTTGGCACATTCTAAAGCAAATACTGCCCGGCGACCTAAGAAATTCCAACTTTTGCAAAATAACGATCACCCTAGTAGACACTTTAAGCTAATTATTCCAAAAAGTTTTTAATTTTTTTAATGAAAACGAAAATGGAGAGATGGGATGGTCCACTTGGCAGAGAGTGTCCCATATTTATTCTAAACATAATTTTTGTAGTTAATTCTTAATATTTATTATTATTTTTACTTGTAAGATAAAGTTAAACTAAGTGTTGAAACAGATATGTGACGCTCCACGGTGAAAGGGACCTTAGCTGCAAAAAAATTAATTTTGAGTTACTTATGTCATTCTATAGTTTTTGAGTTGTTCTTTCATATGCAAAAGTAAAAAATAATTTTTACTTACAGGTTTTTTTATTATTAATGTTTAAAAATGAGCTTGTTCAATGTTTACACGTGGTTATTCAGAAAATCTGCCCCTCTACTTACTAATACTACTACACTGGCCATGCACGTACAATTCGTGCACTTCGTGTAACACGGACAACTATCAATGTGTAATGAGTAGTGGGGCTGAATTTCATTGGAACGCCTTGACCAATCAGAGTGGTTCTACTTTAAATGCCTTTTCTGTAAAATTTGTCTATTGCAGCTAAGGTCCCTTTCACCGTGGAGCGTCACATATATTTTGTCTTTAAATAAAATATCCTTTTGTCAGCATTGCTTACAAATCTTTAACTAGAACGCTCTAAGATATAACTATATTATATGTATTAAAGGTAAGTGGAAGTCATTAGACAATAATTAGTTAAAGCAAACAAGCTTCTAATATAATTCTCTAAATTATATTTTCAATAATTTAGTGCTTATTGCACATTTTCTTACCACATTGTCTTCATTGGAAATAATAAAATAAAAAATGTAACAGAAATCCCAACTGTTATCTTTATATTAATAAAACACTATTGTGTATCACTATTGAAACAAGATATAACTCTCAATTAATATTATATAAGATGGAACATTGTTGCCATTAATGTGACATTATTGGGTCAATAATTGTAACTAATAGAACGAAGTTTGTTACTTTCTATTACAATTTTCCATTAAAGATTCAATACTTTGACCGTCAATATGCCTTTTTTGTGCCGAGATACACCTCCCCCCCCCCTTAGTAGAAATTTGTCATGGAGCCACCCGATGTTCTGACCAACGATCTTCTTCAATGATTCAAGTTGAATTTGGTATTGGACATAACTTCCGTCTAGTTTATTATTATACAACGACGACACTGCAAATATGTTTAATATCTGGACAACTCGACTGATTATTTGCTAGAGATAAATTTCTTCTTATTCTTTCCAATATTTTAAAACTTTTCATTTTAATTTGTTATTAATTAAAAATTTAATAAATTTATTATTATTATTCAATTATTAATCAATTAATAATAATAAATTAATAATATTAATTAATAAATATGAAATTTATAAAATTAATTTTTTAAAATTCCATTTTAGTTTAATTATAATTTTCTATTGATTAAAAATTTAATGAATTTATTATTATTAATTGATTAATAATCAATTAATAATATAAAATTATAAAATTAATTAATATAACTATTTATAATAAATTAATAAAACTAATTAAAAACTTAATTACAGTAATCAATTTATTTATTAATTGTTAACGTTGCAAATTAAATTACTAAAAAGTTATAATAATTTAAGAAACATCTAAAATGTTTAATTACATAAAAAATATTAAAAGTAGATACCAATGCTTAAAGTCTCTAGTTACGGCAATAAACTGAAACATGTCTGCATCTTAATCCTCAGTCTCCATTGCGTTGAATGGCCGAGTGCGTTAAGGGTGCGACTTTAGTCAAGCGGGACTCGAGTTCGCTCCCCGATACCCCCCAAGATTTTTTTCAGTGAAAAATATTGCGTTATCGGTTTAAGGCGGTGTCAAAGTCGATTGGATTATTGCATTGGGCTTCAATGGGAAAATCACATCGACTTTGACATCCCCTTAAGGTTTATATTGATTATAATGTTATACTAATAAAAAAATCTTTGTTTCAGTGTTGTTGTTAATAATAGTGCATTAAAAAAATGAAAGTTGTTGGAATACAGTAAATATTTAGAATATTTGAATTTAGAATTTGTTTTAATGGAAATAAAAATTAAAAAGTAACATAGAAAAAAAAATATTTTATTGTATTCCCTTTATTATGTATATATTATAATGAATACAGAAATTTTTCAAAAATAATTTTTTATTTAATTTTTTGATGCTAATTTTTTTTTACAGATTATTGAACATTTTCTTAATTACAACATATATTTTATTTACTTTAAACTTTTTATTCATGAAGAAAGAAATTTTAAACTACTAAAAACAATTCTTGATTTCTCGTTTATGAATGATCATCCTTTGGGCCGTTATTGCAAGTTATGCTTATTGTAGTTTTTGCTTTAATAAATATTTATTTTTAATCATTTGACAGCCAAAGCGATTTTTGTTGGCATATTGCTTATTGTATAAAAGAATTAAATATTAATAATAGTCCGTAATGAAAACTATTCATTTTTATTTATTGTCATTGTAAGCTTTAGTTCTGTCAAAACAGCTAATGTCTCTTTTGTAGTGGAACGTCACATATTAACGATCTTTTATTGATGAGGTAGTGTTAAAATATTTTGTTAATGTATTTGCATCTATCAAACTCTAAATTAAGATCAAACATCAGCTGTTTACTGTTTCCCCTTGTTTACATTTACCACAAATGCGATTCTAATTGGACAAATTTCATAAGAATTATTTATTATTTTAAAACACAATATTGTTAGATTAGAAAATAAGGGATGTTATTTATTAAAAGAAAATACTTATCAATTTCCTATTTCATGTAGAAAATATGTCTGACTTAACATATTCTAATTATATTTATAGTAGCCGACTATTGTATCAGTGACCGATTTTAGATGTTTTGTACTTTTTGTGAAATTATTGTTTTATTTTGTTCCATAATGACTATTCGTTAAAGAAAATTGGCAAATTTTTATCGCAAGAGTGCCACGAACTCATAACAAATAGTGAAAAATTAAAAAAGTTGACCATTTTTTGGAAAAAAATTAAATATACTGGTTTGTCCTTAATCAAATCGAAAAATAATGGAAAAGTGTATAACCACTTTATGTATATAAAATTTTTTATTTTTCTATGAACAAAAGAAGACTAATTTTACATTTGGTGTCACGTGACAAAAAACATTTTTTTGTGTAATTTTTTGAGCAACAACTTTGTGCTGGCTAAATACAATAATTTAAGTTTAATTAAGTTGTTTATTATAACTTTATTAATGCATATGTAATGTAATCTTAAGTAAATATAGCGTGCTTTAATGTCAATAAAATGTCAAAAATAATTTGTAATCAATAACGCATAAATGAATAAATAACAACAAAAAGAATATTCATCACTTTATATTGAACACAGAATTATAGGAAAAACTTTTTTCTAGATTAGGAAAAGAAAATGTATATACGAGTAATAAAATAAAAATTTTATGACTAGGAAGTCAATTGAAGAGTGGAAGTGTCCAAACGTCCTTAACCGTGACACAAAGTACAAAGTCATGGGAACTGATAGAATGAAAATTTTACTTCATAAAAGTATTTTATTGATTCTTTTTTTATTGACGAAAATAAATTATTATTAGTAGTATAGGAGTGAAAAAATCTCATCACTGTCAGGCACAGTAGTAAAGATTGATCGTGGCTTTTAAGTAGAAAAATGCGGTTTTGGCCAGACGGCATATGTGTATACTATACAAAAAATAAATTAACTTTCTTCGAAATTGTATAATTCATTATTTTAGATTGAAGCAATCAATTCTTATAAATTGTAATTCAGTAGAACTTTATTTTATAGTCTCTAAATAAATTAATTTAGTTACCAATAAAATTTTTATTAGTCTTTCTTAATTCCTTCTAGATCTAATAAAAAAAGCACAGGGGATAATTATTTTTGTTATTAAATAATTATCCAACTCACACACACACACACACACACATGTAAACAATATTAGTCATAATTATAAGACATGCGTTACGCATAATATTAAAATATTTTTAGTAGTTTAATATTAAAACTGCAGTTGGTAAAATTAAGATAAAAGATAAAATTATTTAAAGAAGTAAAATGAAAGTAATTTTTTACAATTTACTCACCGATAGATACGCCTTTAGAAATTGTATTTTTTTCCAAACATAAGGGTTAAGGCACGCAAAAATAAAATAAATAAAAAAAAATTAATTTTTCAATTGTGAAACACTGTATTTAGAAAAAAAATAATTTACATAATCAAACAAAGATAAAACTCACATAAATAAAATTTTTCTGCATTTTACATATATCTATTGAAAAAAAGCTTTTCGGGAAAAGTTTAATCGCAGAATAACACGCCTTGCGTCGCGGTGTCGCGAGCCGACTGGTAGAACGTCGGTCTTTCTCTCCTGCATTGGCGTCTCGACGCTATTCCTCTTTCTCTATCAACATTTCTTTCTCACTCTCTCCTCCCCCTATTCGAGAATCCTTGTCATGATGTTTTCGAATCCACGTGGTGCGCATACGTACGTGGTTCGTAAATAAATAAGCCGGTGATGATTTTTAAAATTTTGAATTCTCAATAGCTGAGCATATGTAGAAAACGTAATTAAATCTAAATGAAAATTGTTTAAAACTAAATACATAGTAAATAATTTGTTCTCTGACCGAGAAAATATTTTCTTTATTTGAGAAAATTTATAAATTTCAATCACAAAAGTATTTTCTCAATACAATAAGTAAACAATTACCTAAGTTATCGCTCCCTTACCGGGTTACACGCACCAGATGCCGTCTCGACACCAATATATGCCATTGTAGACTCAATTAACAGTTTTCAAAAACTTCGATTGATTTGAGTTTTTATAACCTTTTGAAAAAAATTTATTTTTAGATCAAGAACACCAGCTTATTTGTGTTTAATAAACAAAACTTCAAATGAATGAATAAAGCGATTTGATTGAAGAAACAAAAATTATCCAAACATCAATCAATCAATACAATTTGGTACTTCAGATAAATAAAATATTTAATAATAGTTGAAATAACAACACACTAATACTTTAGTCAAATACTGAAATGTTTCAGTTTAATGTTAGTATAATTATCTGGCATAAGAAAATAAATTTCTCTCTCCAAATTAACGTGGAGAAATAAACGTCCCAGCCCAAATTTGAAAGCCTTGGGATTGGCTTGTTATTTTGGGAAATTGTTGTCCTATATGAAAGTAATAAATTTGTAAAATATCAGCTCTTTAAAAAAAATTGTAGAAAGTATTGGGGGTTAAAATTTTGACATTTTAAGTAACACTGCCATTTTCAAAACCATATAACTTTTATAAAACTTTATTGATTTTAATGTATCTGTAATGAATTTAAAGAATTTTTCATCTACTTTCTAACAATTTTACAAAAAGATTAAAAAAAAATGTTAACTCCATTTTTTTAAAAAATAAACTTTATTTTTTAATTTTGACCCTAATGGATATTTAAAAAATTTTTTAAAAATTTTTATTGGAAAGCTGACATTTTTTCCGAAAAATCATATAAGTTTCATAGTGGGATGACCGGAACTTTAGAAGAAAATTGAAAACAAAGTAAGCAGTGCGCCCGGGTTCTATACGTTACGCCGGCGCTACGCCATTGAACGACATAAATATCAATATGTTTTATCTTCATTTTTTTCAATAATAGGTTTGTAAATTTGTGATAATTTCATTTTTATAAATCTAAAAAAATTATGCATTATATATGTATTTATCATTAGCTACTTATTGATTATAACCATTTTTAGTTCAAATATTCCAAGGAAATATTATTTTTCCAAACTTTTCTTAAACGTGTTTTTATTTAGGTGCTTATAAAGTATAAATTTTGTGTGTTTAGTAAGAATTTATTTGTTTGCAAATTTATTTATGATTAATTGATCAATTACTATTCAATTGGTAACAATTATAATAATAATCTTTTTAATAGTTTTAATAGTTTTGTAGATTTATAAAAATAAAATTACCAGATATTTACGAATAAATAAATTCATGTTAATAAAAAAATTTAATGATTGATGAATTAATTCAATTAATAAATTATTAGCAATAACAAATTGAATTTTTTTTTAAATTTTAATATTAGTCAATTAAATTTTTAATTATTTTCTTAAATTGATGGGTTAGTTCTGATTTGTAAAAATTTTATTTATTTAAAATAACGTAAAGACCAATTATATTGGTGCAAGTTTTATAATCCAAATTAATATGATCAATAATTTAAAAGTGTCAATACTTGGACATTCAATTTTATAATTCTGGTTAACTGTCCTATATACAATGTAAAAATATCATAAGAAGTATAATCTGGATTATATCACATATAATCAATTTTTCTTCGTGTTGAAATATATAATTTTGAGAATGTTTAAATTTTTATAGTTTACAATTATTATTATAAATTAAAATGAGTAATTTTGAAAAGGAAAAATTGATGTTTTATAAGGAACAATAGTTATTAGTTAAAATAATTAATTTTGAAAATAATACAAGAATAAACGAAAGTGATTCTTACAGGATTTTGGACTTAGATTACGAATCTGTAAGTGAAATTGTCCCATCACGTCTCAATTTTGAGAAAACGGGGTCAAAGTGCCAAAAAATGGCTTTTATGGCACTTTTTGAAGTATAATAAAGAAAGAATGCGACGTGATAAAAAGCTCAAATATGACTTAAATAAGAGCTCAAACTCTCAACTTTAACATCCAAATGCAAAAAGTTTTGTAGAAATAACTCAAAATTGTTGGGAACAACTTTTTACCGCATGCGCGTAAAACAGCTATCATTTTAGCGATCATATATGGTAAATTGGTAAAAAGTTGTTCCCAACAATTTTGAGTTATTTCTACATGGTTTTTTGCTTTTGGATGTTAAAGTTGAGGGTTTGAGCCCTCACTTAAGCCATATTTGAGCTTTTTATCACGTCGCATTCTTTCTTTATTATACTTCAAAAAGTGCCATAAAAGCCATTTTTTGGCACTTTGATCCCGATTTTCTCAAAATTGAAACGTGATGGGACAATTTCACTGCAGATTCTTAATTTACGTCCAAAATCCTGTAAGAATCACTTTAATTTATACTTGTAGCAAGAAAAAACCTTAATTTTGTCTATCAGTGTTATTATTCTTTACAATATTAGATATACAATATTTTAATTTTTTAAATTATTTTTTTTATCGAATGATTTTAATATATCTTTTTAATTGTTTATTTTAATTTTACCATTTACCGATGAATGTTGCAAGTATTGTTTTAATATTTGTGTACGGAACCCGCCATTGCAGTGCAAGTTCAACTCGCACTTGTCCATTTTTTAAAATTTTACTTAAAAATTTTTTTTTAGATTTTTTAATATTTTTTTTGCAATCAGACTGTAAAAATATACTAATAAACCCATTTTTAGTTAATTAGATCAAATAATGTAGAAATTAGAAAAAAAAAATTTTTTATTTAAAAAAAATCTTAAAAAAATTTTTTTTTTTGATTTTTTAATATATTTTTGTGATCAGACTGTAAAAATATATTAAAGTTTTATAAAAGTTATGGGGTATTGAAAATGGCAGTGTTACTTAAAATGTCAAAATTTTAACCCCCAATACTTTCTACAATTTTTTTTAAAGAGCTGATATTTTACAAATTTATTACTTTCATATAGGACAACAATTTCCCAAAATAACAAGCCAATTCCAAGACTTTCAAATTTGGGTTGGGACGTTTGGGAAATAACGCATCATATATACTATGTTAAATTGCTTATTTCTCCTAGTATTGTATTATCTTACTTATATTTTCTCCAATGTACTATATGTAAAATCGTACATTCTATTGTGTTCGATAATATAATTTTCTCTTTTGAAAAATACATATCATACTCCAAAAAGAAAGACAATATTTCAAGAAATGTAAAAAGCGAAAGTAATAATGCTCACTCACAAAAGGCATCGAATTGTAAAAGTATATGAGTAAGGGGAAAACAGTTTTTCATGCAAATAGTACCGAACGTTCGGATAATAAAAACCACCTGAGTTTCGGATAAATACAAAAAATATCATGGAACACATCAGCTAGTGCATAAAAAAGTCAACTACAAAACACAATGGTTTAACCAGAGACAACATTACAACTTAGTTTGTACGAGTATACTGGTCATGGTTGGAAGGAGGGTTAAGATCAAGATATAATGACCAGGAATCCTAATACCGGTTGAATCGTTTGCCTTTTTATAACTAAGATTTTTATTACTTATTATGTCATTGTCATGTCTTTCGTTCTTGCTTGATTTTAAAATAAATATTTTCTCACAAATTAAGTAAGCTCATATTGACTTATCCCAAATTAGATTCATTTCTGAAACGAATTTAAAACGTAGAAACTTACATGATTTTAACGTAACAACGGTTAGTTGAAAAATATATTAGACTTATTATTTTCATATAGTAAGAACAACTGCTAGAAGTCATTATTTCTTTAGTTTTTACAATTGCAATATTGTTGAGTCATTTGAAATCATAATACTAGTTATTTCAACTAAATAGTTAACTAATTAGTTTTATTATTTCTGCTTTCAAAGATGTCTTTAACTAATTCAGATTAGGAAAGAAGAAATATTAAATTTTCTACTGAATATCCCAAGAAACCTTCTATTAATGTCCATAATATCAGTCATATTGTAGATGACGTGGAATTCACAGGGCTATCATTTTTTAATTGTCAGCCTTCATTTTTGAAAATTGCTGGTGGTGCGGATTAAAAAAATCATGAAATTGCATTCATGTCCAGAAGGTCCAGATTTATTTACTTAATCTACTCGATTAATCACATTTGAACTGGTTGAAATCAAACGCAAATTTATAGTGTTGATAGCAGACGATTTGAAAGTTAGAATTGCACTTTTACACTCTCCTGGTTGCTGAGCAGTAATTTTATAAATTAAATTTACTTATAATAATAAAACTAATAAATGTTAATATGAATTAATTATTCTAATTCTTTTACTTATTACTGAAGTTCGTTCAACTACATATTATCCCAAGCAGAAATTTTGACCGGGGCCAGATCTAGATAAGCCAGAATCAATGAATAACTTATAAAATAATTTATTTCAATTGTTATAAACAACGTTAAATTAACAAATAGTTAACTTTGATTCCTCTCTACTAAAAAATGTTTTTTTTCACATTTTATTTATAATTTCATTTAAAGAAAATTTGTCCTTTTTGATTATAAAATAAACTTATTTAATTTGTTATAAACAATGTTAATAAAAATTATGTAGTTAACTTTGGTTCTTCTTACTTGAAATTGTTTTTTGTTATTCTTACTTTAATTTAGGTTCATTTTAACAATATATGTTAAGACAAAAGTGAACAAATAAGATAATTTATTAAATTAGTAAAAACAATTATTTTAAAAATTTTTTAATGTGTAATTTTTTATTCACTTTTCTCCGTCTTATCTTATCTCCGTCTTATCTTATCTCCGTCTTATCTAAATAATAAAGAAAATGTGAATAAAATTCTTTAAATGAACTTAAATTAAAAAGAAAAGGTGAAAAAAACATCTTTTAGTGGAGAGGAATGGAAGTTAACTATTTGTTAATCAATATTGTTTATAACAATTTATATAAATTACTATCTCCTTTATTAATTGTGTGGTGGTCATATTCTATTCATTTGAACTGATTTAGATTATATGCAGCAAGAGAATGAGAAAATAAACGCTCTTTTTTGAAAATTGTATTAATATGTTAAATTTGATAGCAAATAAAAATTATAAATAATTAAATACTAACAAATTGGCCTCGAGGGAAATAACAAAAAGGCTAAACATTATCCAAACATATTATTATTAATAATAATTTTTGAATTATGTATTTTAAATATTGAAATAATTGTTTTTTATTATCAACTTCACGACGGACGAGTTTCAATTGTTATCGTTTAAATACGTGATTGTCAAAATCGGATACGCTGTTAACAAAAAATTTTATTTGTTTTAAATTAAAAATTCTAATAAATTTCTCAAAATATGCCAGCATTCAAGGGACAAGGGAAGACGCGCATTTCGAATTCGAAAAAACAAGACCAATTTGAAGGGAAGAAATCTTTAAATCCTCGTCATAATCGTAAGCGAACAAGCATTTTACATCGCGTGCAGTCGCGAAATACAAACGAAGTGAATGATATCATTTACGGATTTCTAGGTAAAAAGCATTTTTTAAAAATTAATATTAGTTTTTTAAAATTTATTGAAATAAATTGTTTAAATATTTAAATAAATGTTAAATAATAAGAAATTTTACATTTTGAACGTTGCATACAAAAAATTAACTAAAAATAAATTGTACATTAAATTAGGAAATTTAGCAGCAGTTCGTAACAATCTGCGTAACTCAAATTCAAAGCGATTCAAAGTTCCAGGAGTAAAAATTAAAAGGTTTTTATTTTTATCAAATACAGTTTTTTAAATTATTCTTCTCTGTTACTTAAAAACCTATGAAGCAAGGTATTTTTAAGAAAGTCTGAAAGGGTTATAAATAAAATGTTTTAATTTTAAAAACAGACAAGGTCGAGTTCAAAGAAATACTAAATCAAAAAGGAGCCCAAAAATAAGAAAACTCTCTTTTGCTCCTTCTGAATCGCATTCAAGATTGACTGATGACAGTTTCGCGACAGAGACAAGGAATTCAGAAACATCAAAATCTAGCTCAGTTTGCAATGAAAACGATTCGACGGCGAATTATTCTGATTCTGAAGAACCCGCAGATTCCAAAAAGGGAATAAAGAATCTAATGAGAAGAAAATCATTGGTAGAATTAATTAACAATTACATTAAAAATGGCATAAAAGAAGGTAATGATTTTATTTAACCTTTTTTTAATACAATTTTTTATTTATATTTTAAAAATTTCAAACTGTTTTTAAATTTTCAATGACCGTGATAAAAATCTGAATAAAATATTTACAATGTTTTTTATAAATGAAATGATTTAATTTATAGAATCAGCCACACTATTAAAAATTTTAATTTCATAATTTCATTAAAAAATGAACAACTTTTAATTACTGTCCACTTTTTGTATAAAACAGTATTTTAAAAAACAGAAATATTATTTTTAAAAAATATTAAGTATTAAATAAATTTAAAAGGGATTTAAAAACTTTTTGTATAAAATAGTATTTTAATAAACCAAAATTTTATGTTTAAAAAATATTATGTATTAAAGAAATTAAAAAGGGATTAAAAAACTGTTCTAGATATGAAAAAGGAGAAACGCTACATAAAGAAAGCACTTTCTTTTGGAGTAAATGCAGGTTACCTCAGACCTCTTGATAACTCGGGTCATTTGCTTGAAGTTTCGTCGGAATTGCCGGGCATTATGTTCAATGGCATGAAAGATACTGTAACTGAACGGAGGCGTCGAAAGAATATGCGCCGAGGCATTGTAAGTTTCGACGATTATATCATGAAATCATCGAAGAAACGAGCATCCCAAAAAGAAAGTGAAAAACGTCACAAGGAAACCAATACCAATGTTTTAAAAAAAAGAGAAAGGTCTATTTCAAATGTGAATCAATCGACTTCAAAAGTTGAAAACAAAAAAATTGATAAGAAACCGCCACCGAAAAAGAGAGCTAAAATCTCTAGGCAATCAAGAAAACCAATGTAAGTTGAAAATATATATCACAAATTTTCAAACCTTTAATAAACATCTTTAAAAACACATCTTTAAAAAAATTAAATTAATTTAATTGATTAAAAAATAAAGTCTATAAAACTTAATTAAACTATAATAAATTCGAAAAAAGAGTATTTTAAATGATTTAATATAGAATAATAATTAACAATACACACTTAGAAGAAAATTATGTTTAAATCAAATATTCTATTGTGATGAATAAATTTAATTTGTACGTTACTCTAAATAAAATTGGTTTAATTTAAATAAATATTTATTTGATTATATTATTATTCTTTATTTCGTTCAGTTTAAAATATTTTGCGTTTGAAGAAACAATTTGGTCATCTGAAACTAATATGTTTAGTTAAACCAAACAAATTTTCATATACAGTTATGTATAGCAACAGATTTATTTGATTGATTCAAACAAAATTTAGTTGTTTCGAATAAGTTTTTCTTCTGAATGTAATGTGTAAAATAAAATATAATTATACAACAAACATTTTTTTTTGTATTAACAGACACTTTTATATTTTAACTTGAAAAATGGTGGTTACTATAATTTTAATTCACAATTTATTTCAGGCGAAATTCAAAAAGAATTCGAAGACATCGAAGTCCAACGCCATGGAGAAACTCAAATTTATGTGAAAAAGATGAGCAGTCACCAGTCGATAATGGAGAAAATGATCATGATAATGGAGAAAACGAAGATGAGAAAGGAAATGACAATAAAAATGATAATGATTCGAATAATTCAACAACAGATACAATTGAAAATAGAACATCAGGTACAACGATTTTTAGAAAAGATGATTCAAAAAAGTATCATCAGAATAACCATAGCGAAAATGGCAGTACAGATAATTTATCAACGGAATTGCAGCATTCGAACGAAAATAATCAAGAAGGACATTAGAAATAAAAAATTTCTTTACAAATTTTATATTATTTATTTAATTTTTGTAGTATTTTTATATTCTTTATGAAATTTTAATAAATTATATTTATATTATATATTACTTTTTCAGTTCTAAGTAGAAATCTAATTGCATTTTCAAAACGAATTCATATTACTTTGCAGGCATATTACTTTTTGATAGACGATACTTTTAAAGTCTAAGAAACTAATTACAAAACAGTTAAATAATCATTTTTGAATTTTTGTTAATTTTAAAGTCCTTTTTTATGAACAATAATAACTTAACCAGCATGAAAATATACTGTTTCCGTTAAAAAGAAACATAAATTTTTCAATGAATAATATCTTTTTTCAAACTAGAAATATTGGTTTATTTAAAGGATAATATAAGAAACAGAATTAAATTTGAAATTTGTTTAAAATTCGTGTTAAAAGATAAGAATTTGCAAAAATGAATAGACTTGAAAAAAACATTCTGTAAGGTAAATCGATTGAAATACCGATCGTAAAAATTAAGGTAATTTTTTATAAAATTCAAGTATACGAATTTAGAAATTTTTTTAACCTATTAACGCCTAAACGTACAATTTTTTAGACCAAAGATTGACACTATATTTTAACATAAAAACCTAACACAAAAGATTCCACAATAGTAATTTCCTACTGGCCGAAAACCACTCTTTCGAATGGCGTTCCAAAAAATTTTATACATTTTTATTAATAAACAAATTACATATGTTTTTATAAATAAACAAATTACATGTTTTTTTTAGTTTTTTCAATTTTAGTACAGGTATCTTGGAATACATGTAAAAGTTCTAAATAACGCCTCAAAAATGTGTTCCCTATCAGATAAGGGTATTACGAAAAAAACAATTTCAAAATGGCTGACACAAAATGGCGTCGAAAGTAAAAGTGTTTTTTATTTACAATATCGTAGCCGTGTGAACAAAATCGCCAAACTTGATAGATTTATTAAAAATTTGACAGCTAAGTATTTTTTATGTCCCTGATCACGAAAACAAAGTCAGAGTTTAAAAATTCAAAATGGCGTATACAACATGGCGGACAAAATTTTTTCGAAAATTTGTGAATTCGCTTGAAGTTTGTTACTCGGGGGTTTTCAGGGTTGCTGATTACGAATCCAATGTCAGATTTTAGAAATTCAAAATGGTGGATCCAATATGGCAGATAAAATTCAATAGGGCGAATAAAATTGTTAAAAACTAATTGGATTCACTTGAAAATTGTTACTCGGAGGTTTTCAAGGTCGCTGATTACGGATGCAAAGTCAGATTTAGAAAATTCAAAATAGAGGATTCAATTGCAGTATTAATTATTAGTTTATTTCAATGTTTAAACAACATCTATGAAATAAAATAATCACATAAACAAATTAATATTTTATAATAGTTGTTTATTCACTGAAATAAAATGTATTTGATTCAAATAACCAATTAACGTTTATTTCACTTTATTTCATATTTTATTTTAGTATATGAACAATTTCTGTGAAATTAAATAACATATAAACAATTGAATTTTATCCCCCATTCTGAATTTTTTAAATGTGACTATAAATTCGTAATCAGCGACCCTGAAAACCCCCGAGTAACAATTTTCAAGTGAATTCAATTAGTTTTTAAACATTTTATTCGCCCTATTGAATTTTATCCGCCATATTGGATCGGAATACCTCTATCTGATAGGGTATATATTTTTGACGCGTTATTTAGGACTTTTAGATGTATTCCAAGATGAATACCTGTACTAAAATTAAAAAAACTAAAAAAAAACAAAAATTTCTTGTTTTTTCAAAAAACATAGGTATGTAATTTGTTTATTTATAAAAATGTACAAAAATTTTTGGAACGCTATTCGAAAGAGTGGTTTTTGGGTGGAATTTTTTCTGTTAGGTTTTTATGTTAAAATATAGTGTCAAACTTTGGTCTAAAAAATTGTATATTTGGGCGTGAATGGGTTAAAGAAATTTCGCATACGATTTTTGCTGTTAACTTTTTATTAAATTTGACGATTTTTCTAAACAAATTCTTCAAACATTTTGATAGGTATTCAATGAAAATTCCGCAAATAATGTTTGATCTAAAATTCAAAAAAAAAATTTTTTACTGTCTCAGGGTCATTGATTCAAAAAATTCAAAGTCAAATTGAAAAAAATAATTTTTTTATCTCCAATTTGAAGCTTTTGCCCTTAGCCTTCAAAATTCACTATTCAAAGTTTTAATTTAATTAATCATTTGAGTGTGAGAGTACGTCTATAGACGTACATTCTAACGTGGTTTTTCAGTATGAGGTACAGTGCCGCTTAGCAGGATTTGCCCACCCTGTCACAGTTAAGCTTAACCCTGTCTCATTTTAACAATTTAAAAAAAATTAATTAAAAAATTTTTTTTTACTGTTTTATTACTGTTTAGAAAAAACAAAAATTTCAATTTTTTTTGCCGATTTCAAACAATTGTAGTTTTTTAACAAGTCGTCGCAAATTAATGTTATATAACGCATTTAATGACAGAACGTCCAACGTCCTTCCGGCAGGACCAAAAAGACTCAGGTGAGTCCGTCCGAAAACGCTAAATAAAACTAACATGGATTAACATAAACAAAAAACCGGACAAGTGCGAGTAGAACTCGTACTAAAATCGAAGGTTCCGTACCCTCCATAAAAACTTCTAATTTTTTTCTTACAAAAAAATTCAAGTTTTTCGCTAAAAAAAATTTGAAGATCAAATCTAATCATGTTCGCTATATTTTTCTTGAAATCTACAAATGGAAATACATAAAATAAAGAAAAAGCAGTCCAATAGGCAAAGAATTGTGAAAACCAAGGGGGGTACACACTTTTTTTTTAAAAACGAAATTTTTTTTATTTTTTCGCAAAAAAAATATGAAGATGAATTCCAATAATTTTTTCTGTATGTTTGTTGGAATCTACACGAAAAAATAAACAAAAATGTATAACGCCAGTCCACTAGGTTAAGAATTGAGAGAATTAGCATATGTATAATTATTATCAAAAATTGAAAAAAAAATTTAGGTTTTTGCTCAAAACGTAAGGAAGATAAATTCTAATCATTTCCACTATATTTTTTTCATAAACTACACGTAAAAATACATAAGTGTACTAATTTTCAGCTCTCTAGGTAAAAAAATGTGAGCGCTACACTGAAAAAAAATAGTATTGGACCAAGAAAATTTTTCTTGGTTGAAGCAAATGGTGGGATTGAATACGGCCAAGAGTATTATAGTATTGATTCAAGAAAACGATTTTCTTGACATAGTATACTTGGTAGGAGAGTATATGTTCTTGATCCAAGAAAATATGGAATCCAGTCAAGAAATTAAGTTTCACGAAAGAAATGCAGATTATATTAATTCAAGAAAATTTGTGTATCAAATCAAGAAAATATTTTCTTGATTTGAGAAAATTATAAATTTCAATAAAAAAAATATTTACTCAATTCAAGTAAATTATTTACTTAAATTCTCCCCCCCCCCCTTACCCCATCATTTTTAATACTTAGGTCAAACATTTTTATTATTTAATTAATTAACATTTTAATTTTTTATTTAAATAATTAAATAATTGTTATTTTACATATATATTTACATTTAATTAATACTTAACACAAATACAACAAATATACCTTGAAAGAAAATTTTCCTCGGTCGGAGGAATTGAACCCGGGTTGCGCGCATCAGAAGCTGTACCGTTACCACTATGTGATCCAAGTCTCAATGGACAGTTTTCAAAAACTGCTATTTAAGTTGCACATCCATTTGAAGCGAAATATTTTCTTGGATCAAGAACACCGGCATTGTTTTAAGTAAAAAAAAGTTTCAAATCAAATGAATGAAATGATTTGATTTAAGAAAAACGATTTTTCCAGACAATACTTTACTATTTCGCTTAAGAACATAATATTCTTGATTCAATCCTTTTTGGTACTTCGGATAAGTAAAATATTTGATTTGATCAATAACATATTTACTTCCACCAAATACTGAATTATTAATTCAAGAACTCTATCCAATGCTAATAATTACTTGGCACAAGAAAATTAATTTCTCTCCTCAAATAAATATCGGATTGATTCAAGTAAACTCTGCCAAGTAAATGCATTTACTTGGTTCAATTACAATTTTTTTTCAGTGTACGATTTTTTGAGAAAATTAAAAAAAAATTGAGTTTTTCGATGAAAAAAATTTGAAGATCAAATCCAATCATGTTCGCTATATTTTTCCTGAAATCTACAAATGAAACAGCGCATGTAAATGTCGAGCTTGTAAGTTGAAACCAAAGAGCAGGGTAGTTTAAAGAAGTTGAATTTTCCAAAAATTCATATAATTTTTAGTTACAAAATGATGAAACCCGGTCCTGCCGGCAGGACGCTTTTCATGCTTCCATATTCATTTTATAAAGCAAATTTGAAGAGAGTTTTTATTCAATTGGGCGCAATTTTGCTGATTAACATTTAAAATGAAATTTTTTAAATTAAACAAATAGGTTTCATTCTTTGAGCGTTTCTGAAGAAAAAGAGACTAGACCGGCCAAAAAATAATGATTTTTGTGGATTTTACATTAAATTCACGAAAAAATGTTCTTTTTACTTTTTAGAAACAGCAAGTTTGTGGGCTTTGAAAAATGGTTTAATATTATTATTTTAAAAAGTCAAATATATGGATTTTTTTGTCTTTTCGTCTACTTTATAATTCCAAGGAGTTCCGGAAAAGAAAAATTGAATTCCCTTTTTTTAAGAGCCTTATTTTCGGAACATCCTTCCGGCAGGATGGGCGCTTGGACGTTCTATTATTAAAGCTTATTTTGTAACTTTTAAAATGCTTTTTTAAAAATTATTGTACGATATTTTTCCAGAAAGTTATTATAATTTGTTTAAAAAACAGCCCTTTTTTAAATAATTATTATTTTGAAAACCATTCATTTTTTTTAGAAAAAGTTTAAGACAAAAAATGTTCATTTCTGTATATAGATGAAAGAAAAAAATATTAAACAAATTTTTTAACAAATTTTTTTTACTATGTTTTTAGGTTCATTTAAATTAAAAATATGTATAAGGTAAAAACAAAGTAAAAAAAATTGTTCAAAAATTTTTTTAAATATTTTTTTCTTACATCTACATATGGAAATGAACATTTTTTGTCTAAAAAAAGAGCTTTTACTTTTTACTTTTACTTTTTCTAATAAAATGAACGGCTTTTAAAATAATAATTATTTTAAAACAGGGCTGTTTTTTTAAACAAATTATAATAACTTTCTGTAAAAATATCGTCCAATAATTTTTAAAAAAGCATTTCAAAAGTGACTAAATACACTTTAAAATGCGTTATATGTATAACATTAATTTGCGACGACTTGTTAAAAAACTACAATTGTTTGAAATCGTCAAAAAAAATTGAAATTTTTGTATTTTCTAAACAGTAATAAAACAGTTAACAAAAATTTTTTTAATTATTTTTTTTAAATTGTTAAAGTAGAAGATGTAAGCTTTAAAGTGAGACATTGAAAACTTCGATATCTTTACTAGATATCAAAATTTAAAACCGTTTGTTACACCCTTAACTGTGACAAGGTGGGCAAATCTTGCTAAGCGGCACTGTACAGGAGCATACATTATCTTATCAAACTACTATCTCATACGATTATATCAAATTGTCTACAAGGTCGCTCATTACGAATATAAAATTAAAATTTTAAAGTTCAAAATGGATTAGATTTATATATTGAGCTTCAATGGGAAAATTGAACCGACTTTGATATCACCTTAAAGATTTTTGGGATCGCTTATTACGACTTTTAAGTTATAAAAATTACAAATAGCATATTAAATATACTGTACATTAATAATAGAATCAGTGACCTTAAAAACCTTCGAGTAACGAGTTTCAAGCGAATGCAATGAATTAAAAAAACTGCGTCCGCCATTTGAATTTTGAAAATCTGACTTTATATTCATAATTAGCGACGTCGAAAAACCCTAATTAATGAGTTTCAAGCGAGTCCGAAAAACTAAAAAGAAATATGGCCGCCATATTGGATCCGCCATTTAAAATTTTTTAAAATCGACTTCAGATTCGTTATCAGCCACCCTAAAAACCCCCGAGTAACACTTTAAAAAAATTTGAACTTCAGACTATACATTTTTAAGCCGACGTTTTAAATTTTTATTTTCTCAATGGTCCTATCTTCTATCTTATATATTTTTTAACGCCATTCAATAGAACTCATATGAAAACATAAGAAATGATGATTGGTGAATTTTTCTGTTGATTTTAAAGCTTCGACGTAAGTCGTCGAACTTTATGACAAAATTTTATACATTTTGGCTTTAAAGGGTTAAACACCTCATTGGGATAGCCGTCACTCTAAACCATCAAGGTCAGAGAATTTGTCATTTGAGCTATTGTTAACTAATATTGTAACCATTTTTCCGGCACCCTGTTGAAACATTTTTGGCCTTTTTATAACTTATTTTTCAAAAGTGACACATCCAGACTTGCTAGTCATAAAATATAGTTATACATTTTTAAAAACAGGTTTCTTAAAAATACTCTAGTTTATCTTATCAATGTATTTACTCAAACTTCCTAATAATTTAAATCAATTGCTCGTAAATGATTAGAAATTTTTAGTGCAACGCTTTTATAGATCTTTAACGAAATTGTATGTTTTATAGAGGTGTGCAAAAAAAGTTCATAAACTTACTACAATATGAAGCTTTGCGATATGCTACTCCGACTACCTTTCTCTTCTTAACAATTTCTTCTGGAAACCGTTGAGGCGGGAAAAAATACATAGAAATTACTTTGCACGAATTTTTTAAATAAATCATTGAGTGAAGTGATTAGAAATTATTTTACAAACATTTTTCAGTAAACATTTGGTACGGAAGTACTATTGAATTCTTAAAGAAATTTTTACAAAAATTGCTAAAAATTCATATAAGGAATTTACAGGAATTTTGTACACAAATCGTTCTGAAAAATGGTCGGTATCAAAAATATTAACAAAATTATTGTTTTTCTAGGAAGTTATTCAGTTTTTAAGTCAAAGGTACAATTATTATAAAATGTCACTAGTTTTTAAAATGCTCTCTTCATTTTTAAAATACAGAGGTTTTGACAAAATTGGCTCTTTTATAAAAATTCTATTTTTAATTAATAAACTAAGTTTTATACTTTAAAAGAATGAAGAATTTTCAATTCTATAAATTTTGACATTTATTGATATTTATTTTCATTTCCTTACATTTTCACATTAAGATTCTTTGTTTATAAATTGTATTTAAAAAATTGAAATATAAATTAATATAATAATACCAACAATAAAGAATAATTATAAAATTTTATTTTTATCAATTGAATATGTCTTTCAATCACTCCTTATTGAAACAATGAATAAAATTCTGTATTTATACTCCTAATTTTATATACAAAAACAAATAATTTTGAGTCTCTAAATTATCAGCAATAAATAAAATATTTTTTCTTTCATTCTTTTTAAATTAAAAATTTGAAATTAATTTTCCAGCTCAGCGTGAAGTTTAAATTTGTCAGTCAATTTTTTATGATCGAGCTTAGATTACATGAAGTCGTTAGAATAATATACAAAATTTCAATTGTTTTTACATACACAAAATGACATTTGCATAATATGATTTCGGAAAATTTTTTACATTATTTCGAATATTAAAATTACAAAATTAATTGATGTAATCACACTCAACTTTTAAATTCCAAGTGCAAAAAATTATTAAAATTCTCTGTGAAAAATTAATATTATAAATTAAAGTAAAATTAAAATTAAAAAATGGCTCCACATCGAACTTGTTCCGGATGTGCCAAACAATCATCGAATGAGAAAAGTAAGGCTAGAAAGTTGAATCAATGAATATTTAACATTATTTTAATAAGTAGTTAATACACAATATTTTTTTCTAAAATTAATAAGAAATGCTCTGCAATCAATTTTATTTATTTATTTTTTTTGAATTTTTCAAAAAGTTTTGATACACAAATGAAATTAAAAATTTAAATCAATAATCAACATTAGTAATAATAATAACAATAATAATAATAATAATATATTAATATGGATGATATAATTTTTATAAATATTAAATAAAATAAATAGTAATAAAATAATAAATAAATAGTAAGAAAGCAATAGATAAATAATAATAATAAAAACTTATAAGATAAAATTTCATATCTCTAGAACGAAAAGGATTATCCAATGATGCAGATAGTAAATCTAAAAATTTGGAACGAAATGAGGATGCAAAGTCAAGTGCGAATGAGAATTTAAGTCGAAAGGAAAGGAATTTAGATTCAGAAAGACATGCAGAGAAGTCACGAAATGCAGAATCGAATCACTCAATGGAAGAATGTGACTCTCAAGATGATGATTCAGACAATGAAGAATATGAAGATATTTCCGAAAGCAGCAGCAATATCAGCACGGCATCTAAAAATGAATCACAAACTGATTCCATTGGTAAATAAATTAATCATCTTTACATGCTTATTGTTCTAATATTTAGTTTAGTTTGCATTACTTATTTTTATAAGTATTTTAGTTTACATTACTTATTTTTATAACTATTTTTTCAAATAAATATATTTAATGGATATTTTCTGTCTAATAATATCTTTAAAAATTAATATTATAATAAATTTGTAAAAAATATTGCACTTCTAAAATAATAGTTCAAATAAATTAACTAATTAAAAATTATTTTTAACGATAATATAAATTACTCTGTAACATTTTTAATTTCAATTATTAAACAAAACCAATTAAACAATGATACGTACTTCACAAAAAATACAATATTTTTTTAACAATTATATTGAATTATTTAATTCTAAAAAATTATTTTTGATTAACAGGTAAAAGTGAACAAAACATTCGAATTGCTACTGATGTCGTGGAGATTGTAGGGAGAAAACGAAAACATAAATCTTCAGATTCTCAAAATGATAAAGTTCAAGACAATAAAAAGAGAAAACTTTCGAAGGAACGTAAAAGAAGAAGAAGTCAGAAGAGAAGTGGAAACAGTAGAAATTCCAAGTAATTAATAATTAAAAATATCATTTTTTAAAAAGCAAATTAAATTATTTTAAGTCTTATATTATGAGAGTGTACTATATATTTTTTCTGGTTTAAATTCATTTTTTTAAATAAAAGATTTTCCTCTTTTTTAATTTAAAATTTTTCTTCTCCGTCTTTTTTTATTTTACTTTTTGTTTCTTATACTTTTTCTTATTTTAAATTGCCATATGTCAAAAGCTAATATTTATAAAAACGTAAATGTAACTTTTTATTTATCAAATTATTTCTTGATAGCAATAGAGACTCAGAGGAAATTGAAGATAATAAATATGAAAGCAAAAACGACAATAAGGATAATAAAACAAGTACACAAAAGAAGAGAACAATTGATGAAATGGATAAAAAAACTTCGAGTCACACTAGTTCAGTAGCATCCAGTAACGAACAAAAAGAAAAGCAGAAAAAGAATCACATTGACTACGAATCATCTGATGATGACGATTCAAAAATTGAATTTCATTAAAAATAATATTTTCGAAAATTTTTACTTATCTTTCTAAATTTATTTAGAAAGTTTGTTTATCAACAAATTGTTTTTGTTTCAAAGTTAAAATTATTAAAATTGTAATTTAAAATATTTTTTAACCTATTAAAGTGGATTTATGGTAAATTGGTATTCATAATAATTCAGTCAAGTAAGAAAATTAAAATGTTTTTCGTATTAAAAATTTCTAATTGTCTTTAACTCTTATTTTTTTTATAAACATGATAAAAAATTATTAATCATTGTAGAATTTACTAAAAATTATATCTGTTTAAACTTTGGATTTTATTGTTAAAAATGGTAATAAAATATTGCTTGCTTAAATATTTTTTTATTATTAAATATTTCTATCACAATTAATTTAAATTAACTTTTCTGATTTTGTCAATTATGAAAGTTTAAAGCTCTATAAAATAATTATTTACTTCTAAATAGTGTTTTCCTTTAAATATCACTCCAATTAAAATGTTTTTCCCTTGTTCATATTATCAAAATGTAAAAATGTCATTTAGAAATTCCGATAAACTATTTAAATTTGTTCGAATTATTTTCACACTCAAAAATGTCAAAACACTTCGGGGGAAGAAGGGTACAGCAAGAAATGGTAAACCTCTTAAACCTGCTTATATGTGGGTTTTATAATGAAAAGGGTTTTACAATGAGTTGATAACCATTTAGATGTCCTTCAGTAAAAAGTCAGTGAAACATATAAACAATATTCGTGATTCTTGCTAACGAATTATTTTAGGTAATTAATTTTTTTCAGACATTCTATAGGGATTCTGCACAAAATTGATTTATTATTTTATTTATTTGTAAAATTCATTACAAAAATGTACTACCATTTTTCCGAACGAAATTTGTACAATATTCGAGCGAATTTTTAGCCGAATTTCTAAAAAAATTAATAAACAAAATTTTGTTGCAATTGTTTAAACAAATAAACAAAAAATTTTTTCACTTCAAAAAAATTTGAATTTCAAAATGATTTTAGGTATTTTCGTTTGAAATCAATAATCAATAATTTTTAATAAAAAACATTAAATGCATTTAACTCGAAAAGTTGATTTTGGTCATAAAGTCCCTTTTCTTGGATGCGGTCACATATTGTTGAAAGCACCAATCAAGCAAATTGAAACCGAAACCAAGAAACGCCTTTGGACAAAATTTATACGATTCAGACTTATAATCTTGGTGGGCATAGTGAAAAAACCGTCATTGAATATGTATTAGACAAAAGACAAAATGTTAGAAACACTCTTTTTCAGAAGTGTACTGTCGTACAACCAATTCCGACATATTCTTTCGTTATTAAATTTTGAAGATGAAGCAAATAGTAGAGATAAGCTTCAAAAAATTCGACCTATATTGGAAGCTCTAACTGAAAATTTTCAAAAAGCTTTCAAACCGGATGAAAAGTTTTGCATCGATGAATAGTTGGTATCATGGAAAGGTTGACTGCACTTCAAGCAGTTGAACACTGTACAACATGCACGATTTGCTATAAAAATTTCTGGACTTTGCGATTTAAAAACGGGATATGTACAACTAATTATGTCAGTAGAGGAGTTGTTAATTCACACACAGTCGTGAAAAGACTTCCTGAGAATCCCGCAGGACAAGGTCGACTTTTACATATCAACTACTGGTACACTTGTAACAAACTGTTTCGTTACTTGCTCTGCCTAATTTGTCTTGTGTTGGAAAAGCATTTTCAGAGAATAGACAGACGTTTGCTTGTTTCTTTCTTATCATAGTTCTGAGGAGCTGTGGTTTTTGTGAAATCAAAATTTGAATGATTTTGCGGATGATTAATTGAGAATTAACGTCAGCGTACGTCACATGGTTAGCGAACCTTTTCTAGTGTCTTGCAGGTGCCTTTCCCGAGGTATAAGGAAAAAGGGTTATTCCAAAAATTGCGAAGGAAATACAAGGAAACGATTTAATAATGAGGAAGCCAACTAGGGATGATCAGATAGTTCGACACTTACCCAATAAAAAAAAAGAATTGAGTGGAGCGTTTACGAATTAAGAGAAGCTCTGAGCTAATATCGTGTTGCCGAATACGGTCCATTAAAGAATGAAAACTGAGACAACATGAGTAGAGTACACATTATTATAATTGAAAGCACAATTGTCCTGGAATGTAAAAATGCCGATTTCGATAAAAAACAGTGAAAATTTGTTAACCTTGCCTCATGGTGCCTCATTGTACGGTTATCTTTGTTTGCGTCTGGACATTTCGTTTTAGAAATGAATTGAGAGTTTATTGTGAATTTTATGTGATATATAAATTTCATATTTTATTATTAGAAATAAAATATAAGTTATATAAATAAAACTAACCGATATTAGCCCTTCATACAGATGGGTGCATTCTGTATAGGGGAGACCGGGGCGTTATGAATCACTTTTCACTTTTTGTTGCTTAACTTCGTCATTCTTGCTTTAATGAAAATTTCATCATATTGAAAACTTAGCCTAACATCTCAGCTTTCAATTAAAAAAATGTACGCCCTAATATCACTTTAACTTTTTTTTCTAGAACAATGTTTTTGGAGAAATGCAAGGTGAGCAATTTCGCCTCGGGCAGGAGCGTAATGGATCACCACCCTGAGCGTATTGAATCAGCAATGAAATTATAATTTTAATCATGAAATATTATTTAATATTTACAATTTTGGTTTCTATTGTACATTCATAACAAAGAATATTGAAAATGGAACATATTTAATTTAAACTTTAAACATTTTCATGCAATTTTCAAATTTTAAAAAGTTGTAGCGAAGTGTAAAATCAATTTACTTAAAAAATCTATTTTCCAGTTATATTTTTTATAAAGGGTCATCATTGGTATTTATTAATATATAAATTACAAAAAACTAAACTTGACAGGAATATTTTCTTAATATTTTAAATATAATACGTTTTTCTTAATAGAATAAACAATAAGTGATCCATTACTCCCCGGTGGTGTTTGTTGAAAATTTTGTTATTTTTTATCAATACCGTAAGTATTAAACAAAAAATGTCAATTGTTCTTTAAGAACAAATGTTTAAAGCTCTAAGCCTCATATGCAACAATTTTTTACAAGTAATTTTAAAAAAGATGTAACAAAAAAACAAAGACTTCAAAAATTTACTTTCAAGCGTCAAAATCACTTTTCTACCATATTTTCAACAATAATAAATGAATAACAATAAAATTTGGTACAAAGTTACAGTATGCCAAGTAGATTATTTTGATTAAAACCGAAATTACTATAATTTACCACTTTTGAATACATAAAAATACATAAGTGATACATAAGTAATCCATTACGCCCCGGTCTCCCCTAAATTCAAAAGATATAATATAGATATAAAATTATTGAAATACGTTATACTAATTTTTTAATTTACAGTGAATTGCTAAAATAATAAGATCACATACTTATACAAAATATAAGAATTTATATCTAAAAAGAGTTTAAAGAACTGTAAATAAAATATTTAAATATTTAAATGTACACTCAAAAAAATTTCTAGTAGGTTTGACTAAGACTTTTTAACTACTCTGCGTAGTTCAATAGGTCCTCAACTGAATTTCAAAAGTTATATTGACTACTGAAAAGTTGTAAAGAGAACTAAAAATGTAGTTGGTGTAATCAACTAATAAATAAATAATTTATATTAAAACTCGAATTCGCAAGCGAGTTGCTACAAACAGACAAGTCTGAAAACTGTAATTCATTTTATATTATATTAATTACCGATTTTACAGTTTATATTATATTCTTTGTATAGAAGTATCTGCAAATAAATAAAAGAAGAATTGATTTGACTTTTCTACAAAAAAAACGAAAATTTGTGTCTCATTCTTTAATTAATTGTCCGTGTCCGATTTAGCCCCACGGGGTGTCCGGTTTAGCCCCACCAATTTTCGTATTTTCGTTTTCGAGGAAGTCACCTTTGAAGCAATATATCTCCAAAGCTACTGTATTTTTTTAAAATCGAACAAGTGCGATTTGTAGGTGAAGGTACAAGCTTCAAAACGGTATATTACTCTTTAGCAAAAAATATGTTTTTGTATGAGTTTTCTGGTCAAAGACCAAATCCGTCCGGTTTAGCCCCAGTCTCCCCTACACAAAAATTGTTCGCGAAACTAAAAAGTAATTAATTTAACAACTTTCCACTCAACTAGGTAAATGTAGTTGAAGATATTAATCAAATTTTTTCAGTGTATAATACCTATACATTTAAATATTAAAAAGTCACGAAAATTAATTGTTATTTGGATTTGGATATTCACTGTAAGATGAGGATGTAGCCATTTTATTAATAAAAAATTTTAATGACATTTTTTAGTAGGGGAAGAGGTTCACTTGTGAGCATGGTTCGGTTGTGGACACTTACAAGAACTTTTGACAGAAATGAGATTTGTCTAATCTGGCAAATATCACGTGTATTTTATGACCTAACGTATTTTTCTATGCGAATACAAAAGTGATTAGACAACTGCGCTTTTTACTATATAAATTAATTTTTCCACAAGTTGAATATAATTAAAATGTATTTTTAAACATTGTTAAATGTTCAACAAATCCTAGTCAATTAATTAAAATGATAAGTTCAAAGCCTATTTCCACAGTAAATATGTTATATTTTATGATCCAATACCAAGTATCCACAAAAATGTTCACAAGCAAAATTTCCTTCATAATGTTTTAAAATGATCGTTAAGTTTGGTTGTGGGCATCCAAATTGATTCGGTTGTGGACACCACTCTCATTTTTGATAAATCGTGAAATATCGTTGTCGATTTAATCATAAGTAATTCCTTACAACATCCTTTATTCAGGTTCAGTGTGAGAAATCTTATATGCCCTTACATGGGGAGCATATAATGTTAGAATTAGAAGAAATCATCCTTATGTAGTTAATGAATGGTAACTTAATTAATTTTTTCGCATTTTTAATAGATTTTTCAAGAGTGCCCACAACCGAACCAAAATTTTCTTTGTTAGAAAAATGACCAATTTATTGCATTTTTAATAAAATTTTTCTAGTCGACGGAATCAATTTATTTTCTTGACGAGTAGTTAGCTAAGGTCCTTAGCTTTAAATATATATACCGTCGGCTTGGTGGAAAACTGTACCATTTCAAGAATTTGTTATAAACTATACCATTTCAAAAGTTTGTTATTAAACATACCATTTCGATGAAGATCTATAAAAGCGTTGCACTAAAGAATTTCTAAAGATTAACAAGCAATTAATTTAAATTATTAGAAATTTTTAAATAATACATTAAAAAGATGAACAAGAGTATATTTAAGATACCGCTTTTTAAAAATGCACAACCTTATTTTATGTCTAGCATCAGTGTTGACAAAGTTGGAAAAAAGCAAAAAACTTTTTTTCTCGAAATGGTATGTTTTAAAAACATTTACCGAAATGGTACAGTTTATAACGAATTCCTGAAATGGTACAGTTTTCCACCAAGCCGACGATACATATGTTTGCTTAATATCTACAAGGACACAAATTATATAAGTCAAAAACGAAACTATGCCCACAACCGATCCTATTCCCCTAGTTAATATAATGGATGGTAGCAGGTGGGCACATTTAACAAAATTATGTGCATATAGATCAAACTGCCCTTAAAATTTACCTTAATTTTGAGGGAATACCAAGTCAGTGAAATACCATTTATACCAAATATATATGGCAGGCAAATACCATTTATCGTCAAATTTTGACATATAGGCCAATTTACCCGTAGAATTGACCTAAATTTTGAGGGAATACTAGGTCTCAGGGAATTTATCTTCAAGTTTTGACGTTTAGGTCAAAATTACCCTTAAAATTGACCTAATTTTTAAGGGCAGAATATACAATTCAAGCTCTGACGTAGTAGTTTTTGAATTCGTGTATTCGCCTGAAAGGATCAGGAAATTAATTGAAACTTAATATAAGACCCTAGTGGAAAAATTTTAAAGAACTGATCGTGGGCTTACTAGATTTTCTGTTTTCTATTCTGGGGTAGATCAGACCGTCTATTTGGGCAGATAGCCAGAATGTTGACGCGTTTTAAATGTAACGGTCAGATCAGACGAGCTATTCATGGTTTGATCAGTAACGCTACATAAAGCTGAATTAGCTAAGTTTGCTAAATACTTAGGAATCCTGTACCAGTCATTATTAAACGAAAAATATAGATTAAATAAAAAACATAATTATTATAGGGAATATAACATTCATAAGCTTGAAAATACTTGATCGAGCTTCGAGAATTTTGCACACCTTTACTATTTACTAACTCCACTAACTATAATTGCGATTAATATAGATCAAGTTATTACAAGCTTAACAGCAACTTAAAAGAAGACTGGCAACGACTTGATTATTTCTAATCGGGATATTATTGGGTTTTTAATTGATACAAAATTTTTCCATACGGAGAATTTTATCATATTTTCCGTTTCAGACTTACCTATATTTTAATGTCAGATGTGCAAAAATTGTTGTGTATGTTTAAAATAAAAAATTGATTTATCAGTCTTTTGTTTTATTTTTGTTATTATAATAAATATTATTATTGTTTTATAATAAAAGAAAATAATATTAAAGTATTTACATATACATAACAAAAATTATTTTGAGGGCACATTTTCAAAAACAGCTTTAATCTTCCAGTAGTCGCACAATTGTATTAAGGGCAGTAAAAAATAATTACACTTTAACTACACAAAATATAATATAAATATGTTTTGAATAATATAGAACTTTTGATATGTTAAATTAAGTTCAGGTATTATCAATTCCTTAGATGTCAAGCTCACTTGTGGTATAAAAGAAAGTATTTTTACGTATTGGCACTGATATATTACAAATTTTCTGTTTTCACTATTGTGACCCTAGGTAATAAATAGAATGAAAACTTAAGGTCAATAAATTTTTAGTTCAATTTTAAGCCTTATACGTTTTTTGAACATAAAACTTTTCCCATATTTATATTACTATATATAAACGGAGAAATAAATATCATAGTACAAGTGAAAATGTTGTTTAGTGTTACATATTTTACATAGATCCAACACGAATGTTCTTCATTGGTTTCGTTTTAATACAAATATAATAAATCTAACTATTTGTTTCATAAATTAAAAATAAGGAATTAATTATTGTTAACATATTCAACTTTTAAAATTGTGAGACTTGTTCTATAGATAAAATGGATCTTGCTTCAAACAAACTTCCCAGTGGGCACATTTTTTTAAAATACGTCCTAAGGATGTCTTTTTGCAAACGTCTTTTGGAATTATACAAAAGAAGTCTTTAATATGTCTTAAAACGTCCTGTAAATGTTCTATGTCTTGGCCATTAGACGTCTATAAGATGTCTAAAAGACGTCTTTTTCATTCCACTTTTGAAAATAGAAAAAATTTTATAAATATAAAATATTATTTTCTAAGTTCAACTTGGACTTAGAAACTGATGAATATTAAAGTTATTGTAATTTTTCTAAGATAAATTTATTTCATTGATAAGTAAGATTTTTAACTTTGTGGAGGTTCATATCTGTCTTGAACTGCTGAGGTACTTAAGCGCAGTGCTTCAAGCCCAAGGTACCAGAGTTCGATCCCAGCCTCGTAGCAATTTGTCATTATTTCTGCATATTGTAGAAAAAATAAAATTAAACTTAAAATAAATTTAATACAATATTAATGTCTTTAAACTTAGAAAATATTATAAAAGAAATGTCTATTTAAGACCTGAAGGAATGTGAAAAGGAAGTCCAAAAAACGTCTTTAAGACATACTTTAGACGTCCTTTCTTATGACTTTTAGACGTCTTTTGAACTAGACATAGGATGTCTTTTAGTTTTCTTTTTGATAACTCAGAAACATTACCATCTTTGTCCCCGAATACCCGCTGACAAAAAGGGACGTATTTTAGACGTCCCTGTGCCTGCTGACCTAGCTCTTAATAAAATGAGGAAGTAATAACCTTACAATTTCTGTAATAGACGCTCTCTCTTCAAACGCTCTTTTAAAAAGCTGTCTTACTTTGTTTATCCTAAAGTTTTGAATTATTTAAATTTACAACAATAGACTATACATTTTTTTGTTTAAATACAGAAAGATTTACAAAAATTCGTAATAACACAATTTAGTAATTATAGAAATGTCGATCGACTACTGGCGCAACTTCTTCATTTGTATCTATTCTTTTTTTAGGAATATTTAGCATCTTTAACTTGTTTCCATGAATTTTTATTTAAGGATGTATTCTATCATAACACATATATTTTTATTGTTTTTAAAGTTCTTATTTTGACTTGTTATTGTTGTTAAATTTCATTACCTAAAAACATTTATTGACAGTAACTTAAAAGTGTATTTACAAATTATTAATAAAAACAAAAGTGTAGAATAGGAAAAGAATTTGATTTGTTTAAATTTTACACACTGGAATACCTTCGAATGCATGTTCTGCCAGTTAAAACAAATTATTCGATTAATTTTTTCAGAAGAAGATGCTTAATAAACATAAAATGGGGTAAACGCACCAATTGTCGAGGGTGAACCTATTTCTCGAGTCAACAAATTCTGTTTTTGACTTAAACATGGAATTTCAATTTAAATATAAAAAATACTTAATATTATGGTTTTAAAGTATTATAAATGTTAAAGATAGTATATTAATATTATAATTGAGGAGCAAATTTTCAAAAGCTGATAAATCCATTTTTTAAAAAAATTGAGATAAGCATAAATTTAATATTTTAAGGACCTCAAAAATCGATCTGTCACTGTTAAATTTAAGAAAAAAATTTTATTAACAACGAATTTTTATTCTAAAATCATTTTGACATAACCAAGATGACTTATAATATTTATGTTTTTGATTAGAAAAAATTTACCAAAATCTTTAAAGCACTTAATTATGATAATGTTTACTTAAAAACAGAACATCTTAAATATAAAAACATTGTCGTAAAAATAAATTAATACAAATTTTTTATTTTAAAATTAACTCTATTGGTTATGTGAGGAAAGTCATTTGTTTCATTTTCTCGAAATAAGAAATTATGGATTTATCAAGTTTTGAAAACTTGCTCCTCAATTACAAATAAATTAACCAATTCAGGCAATATTTTTGGTTATCACCATGGTAACATCGACAAATGGATCAGGCTCGGCAATTGGTGCACTTACCCTACATCAAATTAATGCCTCGCACAACTATTTCTGGATTAATAACCAACTTCCATGATAATTCCTCATTAATAATTTCATATACAAATATTCTTATTTCAATGTATACAATATTCTTACAAAAGTATGACCATTTTAATTCATTTTTAAATTTTTTTTCGATTTATATTTATACTTACAAATCGAAACAATCCGGATCGTTCCGAATTTCTTAAAAATACATTTATTACTTTCCAAGGTTCTAAAGTTCAGCCCTGAAATTTACACACATCACAGCTAATAATTTGGGTGTGACTCTGATTTTGCAAAGTTTTAGTTTTTCTAAGTTACCTTTTAAATTCACTTTAGAATGTGCAAACATTTTCTGTGAACAAGGACTGTTTATTTCATGACCAATAATCTTGACCATGAACAAGTTAAGGTTTAAACGCAAATTTATTGGAGGTAACTAAACAAATTTAACTGTAACCAAATACCGAAAAAGTTCTCTACTCTTATAAATATGAGTTATTAAGATATGAATAGCGCGTAAAATGTTAATGGTGTACTAAATATGTTTCGAAACCCATCTAAAATTTAATCCTTTAAAGAACTAATACTACAAATAACATAATTACTAACGCTTTACATAAAAATACACAACGTAATAAAAAAAATGTTATATGTAGGTGCCAATAAAAGTTTTGTCATATTCTAAATAAACTTTCAACTAGCGACTTAAAAAATGTCAACTTTTGCAAAATAAAGAACACTTTGTAATTTATACATAGTTACATATTTGGCATCTTATCGACTGTACATTATTATTTTTTATATTTGTACATGATTTATAACACCTTTCAACAATTTTCAGTTTAGATTTTGTTTTGGAAAACTTGCTTTGAACAATTTAGTTCTGTTCCATAGTCTAAGAGAAGTTCCAAAATTTTTTTAACAGAGAATCACTTTCAAGTTTTGTTTATTTCATATGTACGCATATTTCAAATTTATAATTAACGACGTGAACACACCTCGCCAATTCAATTTTACTATAATAAAGTAATATAATGAAGTAGAGCCAGGAACATTATGACAGTTATTATAAATATTTATGCTTTTTTCGGAAAAAGTTCAACGGCTTTAAAAATTACAGTACCCTGCATACGTTTAGAGATTAGAACGCGACATAGTGTTTTCGAACGAATTTTTTGTGCTGAACACGAATCCGGGGTTGAAAGTTTTCCATCACATCTCATTTTCGAAAAATTGCGTTTTTTAACATGTTTAAAGTTTTAAAGCTATATCAGAACGTGCTACAAACTTCGCTGATATACGAAATTGAAGCTTGAATCCCTTTCAAATGAGTCCTATACAAATTTAATCGCATATATAATTTAGATTAGATGATGGCTTTATATCCAGGGGTGCAAGAAAAAAGATGAACAAAACAAAAGTGTGCATTTTAATAAAATATGGTCTCACATCCGCCATATTGGATCTGCCATTTTCAATTTTTTAAATCTCACGAATTCGTGTTCAGCACGAAAATTTTTTTGCAACTACTATGTCAGAGACTTAAGACTCCATAAGATTGGAAGTTTTCCTTCAAATGACTTGAACACTTAATGGAGAATTTTTTATATGTTCTACTACGAAGACTTAAATTAAAGCTTAAAATGTACACTTTAAGACCCATATGCGTAAAACCAATAAAATTAAGAATTTTAATAAAATTGGGGGGTAAAGAGTTTAAAAATATGTTTTTGAGGGTTTTCAATATTCTTATTCTCTTTAATCAACCTGTCATGCTAAAGACTTCCACGAGGTTCATTTTGGGATCCAAGATCATGTACAGCGGACACATTATAAATAGCTCCGATATGAAAAATAATAAAAAAAATGCTTTTGAGTCCGCACCCATACTTTTTTCAAAACCCCTGTTTTTTTAGTTTTGCGCATATAGGTCTTAAAGTGTAATTTTCAAGTTTGAGACCTTGTGAAAGTCTCTAGCATGTCAGGTTAATTAAAAAGCATAAAAATATTGAAAAACCTACAAAAACATGTTTTTGGGCTCTATACCCCCCACTTTCGAAAAATTCTCAATTTTTTTTGTCTTGCACATATGGGTCTTATAATGCACATTTAAAGCTTTAATTCAAGTCTTTGTTAAAGTTTCTTCCACGTCTGGTTAAAGAGAAAAAAGTATTGAAAACCTTCAAAACACATTTTTTGAGCTATTTACCCCTCTGTTCATAAAAACTTGACGTGATGGAACATTTTAAACATCGAATTCGTGTTTAGCTCAAAAATTTGCTTGGGAAAGATATAGTCACGTTCATTCGACAGAAAAAAGTTTATATTTGCAGGGTTATGTTATTATTTATATTACATATAAGATTCAAAGCATAAATTTAAGCTTAAAATGCATGAGAGCAGACTTATATTGTCTGATTTTTAGTGTGTCTCTTCTCTCTGTGTTAACCTCTTGAACAGAGGTTCAAAATAACTGATATGATGGAACAAAAAATGATCGATACACATACTCGAAAAAAGTAATTAAACATCAATACCAAGAAGTTCCCGACTATCAACTCTGGAAAGTCGGTGACGCAAACTGCGCCTTCGAAACTCCTTCCATCAGACGGATGCTCGCTTTACTCGAAGACTGGCAGGAATTGAAGGAGGTCTATAACCCTGATATCCAGAGGAATCAAAAAATTCGGAATTAGTTGCACCCAAACATGTACAAGAGCAAACACTCACGCAATCATCTGTATCATGTATCATCGGTACATGACCTGCCAAAATTTTTCCATTTACAGCAACAACTTCCCCGTCTAAAGTTAATACGTGATGAGAAGCTGATTGCAGCTCATTATCTTCTCGACGTACTTCTTCTGCATTCCTATAAAACAAAAAATACTTTTTAATACGGTTTGATAACATATTAGCATACTATTTTATAACTTTTCATTCAAAAAAAATAAATTCTCCTAAGTTCTAAGATGCACCAAAGACATTTATGGATATTATGTGAATAGAAGAATTAATAGAAAATTATTTTTTTAATATTTTACAGTCACAGCCCAAAATTTGCTCTAAATTAAAAATAGGTACATAATTTAAATTGGAACTCAGAATTGTAAGATAAGAAAACTTTTACGATTTTTATATTTTTGGATTTACCTAATAAATAGTGGAATGTGTCTAGGTGTGAGGCGGGTTTTATTTTTGACTCATAAATTGTAAATGGGTAAAGGAAATTTTAAATAAAATATACCGTTCGAAATGTAACTTACATACGCAACTTTTAGTCAAAGAAAGTGTAGTGTTCTACACTGCACTACATTAAAAAAAATGTATGTTAAATTTTCCGAACACATAAATTTTTTTCAACAAAAAAATGTGTCTAGTTGCAAGATACTTACAAAATATTGCTAAAACTTGAAAAGTTTGCCGTAAAAAGTTATGTTTAGTATAAGTAATTAAATATAAAAATAAATAAACATTTTTCTAAACCCTTTTAAATAATAATTTCATTAAAAAAAATTTTAAATGGGAAGCTTTCAGGGAGTTTCCATAGGAAGCTTCTAACCGAGGACATTATTGTATTTCCTGGAAATTTCCAGGATGTTACGAAAGGTAACTTCCGAAGTTGCCACGGGAAACTTCCTAAAAGTTCCCTTGAAGTTTTTGTGCTATGTGGGTATGAATTAGACCTTCAAGTCTCTTAAAACAGAATATAATACCTAGCAGAAAAATATTGTAATACAATTTTTTCTGAACCGTATTTCATTGATGGATTACTAGAAATATCTTTTGTTGAAATAAACTTTATTAAATGCAAAACTATAATACTGATTCAAATTTACTTACATTGTCATGAATCGCAGGACCAATAAATTGATACTGGCTGCAACGACAGCGAGACCAAAAAGTATAAATACCAAACTTAGAGCCACATAACCTGGCTTATTCGAAAGGGCATGGTCATTCTGCAAAATTGGACTTTAATTAATAAACCTAAATTATTAATAATTTAATAATTTCTGTACAATTACATTTTTATTTGTTACTTCATGAAAGCATTGTTTTACTAAAAATGTTTAATTTCGATTTCCCATTTTTCCTTACGTTTTGTAACCCACCCAGTGGTATACGATTTTTTGGGAAATTAAACTGTCCACATACGAAAAACATTACGCCGTCCACCAAAAAAAGACTGGTCAACGAAATTCACGTTCATTCTGGAGGATTCACTTGCAGTTCTTTGCAAATGGTAAACATAGTTGATTATTGAATGAAGTAGTAAACTTTAATTTATTTTCGTGGTCTCATTTGATGCTTGCTTTTTAATCACTAGAGTGAAAATCGAGCACGAAAAATGTCGAGTTTTAGCCAATTAAAATTCATTAATTCACTCACCAATCAAACAAGTTTACCATTTTCAGAGCACTGACAACTGAAAACATCCTAAATTGGTCGTCTGAGAATATAGTGAAAAATTTCTGAAAATCTAAAAAAAATACTATGCACTGTATATAATTTATTAATTAATAAGGTAAGTTTAACCTGCAGAGCAACATAGTCTCCAAAGCCAATTGTCGTAAGAGTCACAAAGCAGTAGTAGAAGCTGTCAAAGTAACTCCAGCCCTCGTATCGAGAAAATACAGCAGCGCCAGTTGTAATGATAATGCTTGATAACATTCCTGTTGCCAACATAAGGTTCATTTCCGTCGCTTCAGTTCGCTGACACTTCAAATAAGTTTTTGCTTTCCGAATAACTACTGAGGCAAATTTATTTAAACGTTCACCTATGCTTTGAAACATAACCAAACCCAGAGGAATTCCTACCATTGCATAAGCCATGCAGAATGCTTTTCCTCCTATCGTAACTGGCGTTGAGTGTCCATATCCTTAAAAAATGAAAACTTATTAAATGTTTATTAATATTAACTTACTTAATGTTTAATTAGATAAACAATAATGAAAGAAAAGAGACTTTTTAGATATTTTTTATGCTTAACCAATTAAGGACAGGATGTATAAGATTTTGAAATAAATTTTCAAAAATTCAAAATGTCATCGATAGGAACCAAGGGAAACTTATAACAAGAAAATAATTAAATAATTTCTTTATAATAAATTAGTACAAGAAAACAGAAATGGTATGGTCATGATCGATCTAACTTCATTTTTACTCTAAAATTAGTAAAAGCCTTTAAGTCGTACCCGTACATATTTATATCTTAAAAGCATTGGTATAATAGGACCATCTCTTGATTTTCTCTAAAAGCTAGACGAGTTTCTCGTAACAGGACTGTGAAAGGATGAAAATTGTCTCTTACAACAAATTGTAAGACGGCAATTCCTCTGACTCGTGATTGCTTTCGGATGATGCTAAAAATGTCGTCCAGCGACTCGATCGGAGGCCAATGGGGCGGAGTTCTAAGACCGTCTCTCCGTCCCTGGCTTTCAGAGAATTGTGAGAGAATCTCCTTCGAAGGGATGTTCTGTTATCTGGAGAACCGAGAGACCTTTACCTCTTTCTCTCTAAGCACTAATAAAGAAATAAGCTTGCATATCCCGCCTTTGGCCTTACACATACCGAAATTTGATGGAGCACGGATATTTTTCTAGAGTCACGTAAAAATCTAGAAGTTTTTATAAATCTAAATCTAGAAGTTTGGTTTGATGATCTCTCCTTGACAAGAAACTGGATTAATATCATCACCAGACTTCGTACTGATCATTCTTTCACATCAAATCCTTTTGAGAGATTGAACTGTAATAAGAAAATTTTCTGTGACTGTGGTGAGGACAAAAAATCATTGGCCCATATCATTAGCACATGTCCAATAATTGACCCGGACAGAATTATTCTGTTAACTTTTATTTAAAACTAGCTACCCTGGTAAAAATTCCAGCAAAGGATCTTATATAGGATCCTGTTCCAGGAACATTCGTAAGATCCATTGCAAGTTCGTACGTAAGAACGCAGTAGCGTTCTTATGTATACCCAGGTTCTTTAATGAAACTTAATAAGATCAAGCGTGTTATCCTTTGTACCAAAACAAACAACAACGAAGCATCCTGGTCAGTTTCCTTTGTAAAATCATTTGTAAGAACTTGCATTAACAATCTGGAAGTAAATAACTCAGCTGAAAATCCTCTCTCATGATCCTCTCAGGATTCTGTGCAGGTTCCGATGCAGGAACTTTAGCTATTAAAGGTTCCTGTAATGGTTTCTGTACCGGACCACTTATAGGATCATGTATAGGAAACTTTGTAAAGGTGCTACGTTGTTGTTTGTTTCGGTACAAAGGATAACACGCTTGATCTTATTAAGTTTCACTAGAAAACATGGGTACAAAAGAACGCTACTGCGTTCTTACGTATACGAACTTGCAGTGAATCTTACGAATATTCCTGGAACAGGATCCTATATAAGATCCTTTGCAGGGATTTTTACCAGGGTAAACTATTCTATTCATCCTTGGAGAAACCCAGTAAATGAATAAAATGTCTCTCACAATCTTTGAATCCAGAGATGCAACTTGACGTATCTAGGATTGGTCGCGGGGGTAGCATTCGCATCATTCTATGCAGTGGAAGTTCCCAATTGACTAGGTTGACGTATGAAACCTTGCCAGGGAGTGATTTCAGTTCTCTGGGCACAGATAATTCTCAAATTAGGAATACCGACGTCATCATTAGGAAAATGAATGAGATGCTCTTTGATTTTTCTCCTAAAGAGGCAGAGAATGCACATTTGATTGCCCTTAAGACAGTGGTGAAAGCCCCTGTGAGTATTGGTACATGGGATGTCTTTAAGGGGATCCCACATATCAACAATGCAGATCTAAATTGATAAAAACTCTGCAACCGCCTTTTCTTAAAAATTGTATAATATTATGCCCTATCAATTTTGGAAACTCATTTTCTATCAAAAATACATAGGATGAATATTTTATTTGTTGTAATTATTAGAAAAAATTATTTTTCAAAAATTAAATATGAGCAGTTTCCAATAGTCCAAACCACCATAACCACATTTAATAGCTGTTTGGTGGTACATTATTTTGCAATGGAACCAATAGATGGCGCCAAATGTAGCAGAAATGATAAATTGTTGATTATTTTTAATTTTTAATTAAAAACAATTTAATATAATGTCTTGTTTGCAAGAGAAAATTGATTAATGGTAAAAAATATATAAAATAAGACAATTTCGCAGATATATTTAATTTTCCAAGTAAAAAATAAGTTTGTTTTGTTGTTTGTAAGAAAATTTAAAATTTAAAAACCTTTATTTTTTTTGTAACAATTACAAAAAAAGAAATATTCATCCTGTGTATTTTTGATGAAAAATGAGATTCCCAAATGGATATGGCATGGTATTTTATATTTTTCAAGAAAAGGCGGTTGCAGTTCTTTTTATCAATTTAGATCTGTATTGTCGATATGTGGGATCCCCTTAAGGGGGTCCCATAGTCGATTGGATTTTTACATTGAGTTTCAATAGGAAAATTGCATCCACTTTGACATCACCTTAAGACGTCACCTTAGGACGTCTTTATTTGTTAGAAAGACATCTTATGTCCTATGAATGTATTTAGAATTTAAGATACCTTTCAGACGTTCTTTGAACGAACATAAACATTCTAAGGATGTTCCGGAATTTTTATATAATAAAAAATATATAATCAGAGAGAAACTGAGAGTGATTATGTCGATAGTAAAGACAACTATTCGGTTCGTAGCACCACCGTTGATCGCTGGTCGAAACGATGTTCGAAAAATAGACAATTACAAAAATTTTTCAGTTTTCTGCATTATCACGGTTAAGTTTCAAATGTCACCCGTACGATTTCGATAACAGTTATCACCCAACAAATACGGCACTGATCGGTTTAAATGACATAAAATTTGTACACATTCATTTTTTAACAAATTTCCCTCTGTTTACAGGCAGTTTTTACAAAATATGATCTTCACAACTACAGCATACATGAGGGTAAGAAGGACTCGAACACCCAGTCTCATTGACTAAGCCTCGAAGTGAGCTGCTGAGATAGCGCTTTATGCGCTCAACCAATATTGAGTCTTTTATGATTTTCCGTCATTTCAATCATTTATATGGCCTCTGGCGCTTAAAAAAAATTCCAATTTTGATTTTAATATTTAAGTCGGACCTTCTTTTTCATTTCATCTTATTTTGGCGCTGGAGAACGAGCTACTTTTAGTTTTATTCATATTTAAAAAATATGTTTAAAAATACGAATTTTTTGGTAAAAATACAAGTAGATTTTTGCAAAACTATTGTAAGAGCCAACTTCAGTGTTGTTAAGCTACTTGTACACTCAGATGCATTAATGCTGTCCTTCCGGTTTGACGGTATTTTGCAAAGTCGTTTGATTTCTATCAAAATGTTTTTAGTTCATAACATATGAGAACATTCGTATGTCACGAACTAAGAATATTTGATAGAAATGACACGACTTTTCAAAATTCCTTTAAACCGGAAGGACAGCATTAATGCATCTGAGTGTACATTAACCAAAAAATTCGTATTTTTAAACATATTTTTTAAATATGAATAAAATTAAAGGTAGATCGTTCTCCATCGCCAAAATTTGATAGAATTTGTTTTATATAAATTATTTACATGTTTTTTTATTAAACTTTCATAGCTGTCAAACTGACCTTTTTTCTGTGCAACTTAATTTAAAGATTAAAATTATAACTTTAATTAAACAATTTTTTGAAAATAATTATCGACAGTGAATTCTATAGACATTAAACATTATTTTTGCAAATTATGAGCGACCCAAAATTATAAGGATCCAAATTTTTTTAAAAAGTTCAGATAATAAAAAATGAAACTTCCAGGAAGTTACCATGGGAAGCTTCTAACCGCGGAAATTATTGTATTTCCTAGAAATTTCCAGGATGTTACCAAAGGTAACTTCTGAAGTTGCCACGGGAAACTTTCTGGAAGTTTCCTGGAAGTTTTTGTGCTATGTGCGTTATGATAATTATAGTAAATGTCCCTATTTGTGCACGTGTATTGATTTGTGCACTTTGCGCATATGAGGCAAAATTCCTCAACTGCCCAGGTCAAAAAATAAATGTTATTGAATTTTCTCAAAACTTTGACAAAATGTTACTATTATTAGTGGAATTGTAAATATAAAATATTATTGAATTTGATAAAATATTTTTTGAGTTACATAGTTTCAAAATTTTGACCTTTTTTAAAAATGTCTTTTTTTAATTTAAAATATTGTGTAACGATGTAAATCGTTACTTGGTTTTTGCCAGCATTTAGTTTTTCTTTTAATAATTTGCTATAGTGCTGATATCTTTTCGTCTCTCTTTTCACGTTTTGTCTGTCGCCTTTTGTCATTTCTCGCTATAGTTTGTGTCGTTCAGCGTAGTGTGTCCGTCTCCCTTCAAGTCAAATTGTGAATGATTGTGCGCGTGACTGATTGATTCCTAACAGGTGGATCGCAATGGTAAAGAGAGAAGGTGTTAATTTTGTAGGTTTCGAATAAGGATGGAGTTTTCCCTTGCAGGAGTTTTGCGGTTCTTGGATTTTTCGGCAATTTGCTAATATTCATTCGAATGGTTTCTCTCTATTTGTCGAGTTCGGTCTTGTGGAAAGAGACAAATTTACAGTAAATTCGGAGAAACTAATTATTTTTGAATTACTTTTTATTATAATTTTAATTTACTGTATTTTGTTGTTTTATTATTAATAAATTTTTGTTGTTTTTAAAAATTAAAAGTTTCGTGGTGTGGATTTTTTTTTCGTGTGAATCGTTGTTGGAGAGTTGTAATTTTTGGCATCGTTGGTTGCCCGTTAAAGTTTTAAATGGAGAGAGAGACGCGCAAAGAAGGTTTGTGGAGTTTGCGAAATAAATTCATTCGTTCGTTCATAAATTGGAGATCCAGCATCAGGATTAATATCTCAATTCCCCCCCCCCTTTGAGAAGAAATTATTTGTCGGTTTGTTTTTTGTCTAAAGTTCGGGTATTTTTCTGATGCAGTCAATATTTAAAGTATTTATTTTAAAGTTGATAAATTTTACCCTTACAAATTGGCGCCCAACATGGGGCTATGTTGAAATTTCCAATTTAACAAAGTAAGTGTTTTTTTTAAGTCCGTCCTTTTTGTGCTGTCCTGGTTTTTGTCTTTTTTTCTGACAAGACCCAAGTTAAGACCAAGCTAAGACCAATATATTGCCCAAGACCAAGACCATTCATTTGACCATTGTTTAATTGTGGTCCCTTAAAGTGTGATATTTTTTTTGTATGACTTTTTTTTAGTGGTTGTTTTTAGAGGAAGAAATTAATTCGCGGAAGTGATAAATGAATGGTAGTGCGGTCAACGGTTTTTTGTTACGCGGGAACGCGGAGCAGGACGCGCTGAATAAGACGCGCGGAATTGTTTTTGGCGGTAATTGAGTATCATTGGTTCGAGCCGGTAGCGTGTTGCGGGCGTTATTTTCTGTCAACAAGCAAATACAAACGTTCCGCCTTATTATTTGACTCTTGTGTTTCATGCGAACGTAATGTCGAATAATGTTTTTTTCGCACGGAATAAATTTTTTTTCTCTCTTTTTCTATACACGAACTGAGTTTGTATTTTAAAATTCTTAGTTTTCTTCCTAAGTAAAAGAATTTAAGTCGATTGCAGTTTTTTTGGAGTAGTTTCACGACCGTTTTTTTATTAATTTATTTTAGTTATTTATTTGTTGTTGTTGTGTGTGTTGTTGGAAAATCGTTATAAAAATGATTAATGAATTTGCGGATTTTCCTTCTGGTACTCAAGCGTTACCATTCTCTATAATGGGACTTTATCGCCGGCGTACGAAGGAATTATTGGTTCACGATGTAGTTAAACCCTTGTGGGAACAAATTTTAGCCCTTCCCATCGAAGAAGTAATTATTGAATTAGAAAGCCAGAGGCTAGTACTAAGGGTTCGTTGCAGGTAATCAAAGAGAGGTTGTTGCGTCTACGTAGTTGAATTTTATTCGGCGTAATGTTATCGGTACAATGGATCGAAGCATTTGATGTTAGCGATTCTAAACAAGTTTTTTTAGTCGAAGCGTTAGTTGAAGATGTGGGTCGTCTTAATCCCGTTCATTCGGAGATGCTCCCGTTGAACGCGAGTTTAACGGATGATGTTTCTCAGGTTGGTTTAGATTCCACGGTAATAGAAATACCAACATGTGAAATTAATGTAGTCAGGACGAGCGTGACGAACCCCGTTCAAAGCAATGTACCCGTGATTTCAACGACCATTACTACAAGTTCAACGACCAATTCTTTCCCTGTAATGACCGTGGCAGGGGCGATTATGACTACTTGCCCCGCCAGTGTGACTTGGACCGTGCCCCTGGGGGCATTCCAGTACCGTATTGCGTACCTAGTTCGTGGGGTTTGAACCCGGGTGCAGCCAAGATGAATTTTGCGCCTTCTTTTGGCGGTTTACAGCCCTTAGGTTCCGTTATAAGACCGGTTGGACTACCAAATCAACCCCCAATTTCCAATCCGGGCCCAAGCGGGGCAAATTTTCGTGCTGAATTATCTTATACGAGTAATTCCGTGCCCAATTATACAGGCACCATTCCAAAGACGCATGTTCAACGCGAGCCTTTGCCTGAATCGAGACAAACTGCCCCCAGTCAGCGCCATGTGGCGTTTCACCCCCTTGTAGACCGACAAGAAATTGTTTCTAAGCCCTCACAAGTAACGGACTGTTATTTAAGTCAACCATACCAGTCGGGACCGACCCAAGAGAACTTTGCGAGTAGCTATGCACAAGAATTGTCAAATTCGGCGCAGTCTGGGGTTTCCCGTCGTCCCTCGGTGGGGTGTGAATCGGATATTAGTGTGAAATCACAAATGAAATTTCATTCTCAGGATTCGAACCCCACCACTGGGGAGGAATTAGATCCTTTGCTAGCTGCCCCTACCCAGGCCTCGGTTAGAGATTATGGTTTTAAGTTGGTTAAATTATTCAAAGACTGGGACATTCGTTTCTCAGCCACATGCAGGGAAGATCCAGAAGAATTTTTGGATCGTTTAACGGATTGTAAGATAGGTAATGAAATTGGGGACAGCGAGATGTTACACGCGTTACCTAGTGTATTGCGTGGAGTGGCTAGTAATTAGTATCGTGTAGTTAAACGCGAAATTAAAACATGGCGAAGTTTTAAAAATTGTTTAGACGGGAATTTTTGGAAGCGGTCGATGATGAATATGTGTATGACGAGTTAAAGTCTCGTACGCAAGCTAAAGGAGAGAAAATTTCTGAATATCTCCTTAATTTGCGTTCCATTGCCCACATTTCAGAAATCCTATGACTGATTTTGAAATGCTCAGGATAGTTTATGGTGGATTGACTCCCGAGTATATGCGGTATGTGTCGTCTTTTTCAATAAATACGGTTTCTGAGTTAGAAAAAATATTGCGCAAATACGAAAGAATAAAGGAAATCGACAAGCGTTATGTTCCTCCCCCATCAAAGGAGAAAATGTTGTTTCCCATAGCAGCCCCTAAATCCAATGTTAAGATGGACGCCATGTTGGAGAGTTCTTTTTCTGATAGTGGTGAGGAAAATGCAAGCGCCGAGGCGAATATTAAAAAGAAGAAGCGTAGAAGTAAAAAGTCTAGCAGGAAAAAATCCGATCGGAAAGTAGAGTTGGATGCAATCTCGGCCCCGACCAGGCCCCCCTTGGGAATAGTGACAACTGTGGCGAATCAGCCTTTTTCAATCCCAGACCGACTAGTCCAATTGCCTTCGCCCAGGACTAATTTTGCACAGACCTCGAGTAATAGACCCCCTCTTCAAGCAGTTACGGGTAGGGCAAACCCCCCCAAATAGTGTTAGGCCACCGGGAGCGAGGCCATGTAATCCTGTCAACTATAATAATTCACAGACCTTCTCGGGAAATTGTAATAAGTGTGGCGTATCCGGTCACAAAGCGATGCAATGTCCCTCGGTGTTATGTTACAGCTGTAACAGAACGGGTCATTACGGGTCCCAGTGCCCTGATAAACCAAAGGTATCTGTTTCTTGCCAGGTTTGTGGGCGACCGGGGGCGGTTTTTGCAATTTGTAACAATTGCGTTTTTAGAAGGGAGATGTGGGGAAACGCGCAAGGGGGGGCCGTCCAACTCTCCCCCCAGTCGTAGCCCCACCGACAGTATGTACTGCTGTCGAGGAGGATTTCTTACGTTTAGAACCCATGAGATATTCATGGCAAGATGAGTACCCCTCAATTCATTTTTGCCAAGCGGGAGGGGAAGAGTACGAAGTCGCCCAGTTGTCTGACGTAGCATCGAAAGAGCCCGCTATAGAGCTAAGGGTGGGTTCGAGTAAAGGTGTCATAGAGAGGGGAATACAGTGTAACGTTGAGCCGAGTGCTAATGTAGTAGAAGCGAGAGCGGTGGATGTCGTCAATTTGAGTGTGGAGAGTTCCCCTCAGGGTTGTGTGTTGAGACCGTCGTGTCGAGTGGGAATCAGCACTTGGAAACCGTTGCTATGCATGAGCCTATAGTTTCGACTCGTGCAGTGTGCGAGAAAGCACAGTCCCAAAGCAGAGTTACGAGCGAGGAATGCATAGAGCTTGGTACCAATGACGTCGCGACCGATGCAGCGTTAGTGCAATCCGAACCGACCGATGTAGTTTTTAGGGAGGGGGAAGATGCAACAAGTGCATTATCTCCTAATCAAGAAGAGGAAATGATTGATGGTAGTAGTGACGAAAATAGATATTTTTTGAAAGTCTTCATAGCAGACCGACCTTATCTAGCCCTGTTTGACCCTGGTGCGACCATTTCTGCCGTTAGACCGCGCCTGGCAAACGAGTTTAGAGAGCGTTTAGAAGCTTTTGATTCGAATATCTATAGTGCGTTAGGCGGAATTACTAGGACCTTGGGTAAATTAAGATTGTGGCTAACAGTAGATGGCGTTGCATAGTCCTTTGACCAGACGCGTTATCTAGAATGTTTGAAAATGAAGAAGAAATAGCTGCGTTCGAATCGATCAACGACCCCTGGTATTTAAAAAGAAAGGGATTAGTCGAAAAATTTCCTTTAAAGTTTTTAGATTAGCAGGTGTTGGACGGTCGCCTTTATCGACAAAGAAAAGATCCTTTGCTCGATATCGTTTTAGAACCAAGCGAATTATGGAAACTTGTGGTTTCTCAGGAATGTCGAGAGAAAATTTTGCACACTGCACATGCTGAGTTTTCTGCTGGCCATTTAGGCACAAATAAGACCTACCAGCGTGTGGCCGCGGAATATTATTGGCCGGGTATGTGGGCCGATATTAAGAGGTTTGTGACTTCTTGTTCCAATTGTCAGCGTTTTAAGGTCTCTCAGGAAGGTCCGGTTGGCCTTATGGGCCATCGAGTGGTTGAGAATCCCTGGACTGTGGTAACAGTCGATTGCATAGAGTTTTCCCCTAGCAATAACCAGTGCAAGCATCTTGTCATGTTCCAGGACCTTTTTTCTCGTTGGATAGAAGTTAAGCCTCTGAGAACCGCAGATGGCAAAGCGATTGCTAGGGCTTTAGAAGAATTAATAATTTTCCGCTGGGGAACTCCTCGTTTTTTATTGTCGGATAATGGTAAGGAATTTGACAATCGTGTCCTAAAATCGACCTTGGAAGATTATGGAGTCCATCATTTGACCACCCCCCCCTATCACCCTCAGGCGAATCCTGTTGAAAGTAGCAATCAAGACCATGTTTGCGACGTTCGTCGGTAATGACCACCGTGATTGGGACAAGCATATTCATGAATTCAGAAATGCTGTCAATACGGCCGGCCAAGCCACTACCAAAGTATCCCCTGAGTTTTAAAATTTTGGCCGCCAACCCTTGCCCGTGAAGAGTTTGAGACGTGAAGTGGAACAAATAACGACCGTGGACCGTATTGCCCCTGATTTGTGGTTGGATAGACTCAAGAGACTGGTTATTTAGTTTTATGGCGCGTTCGTAAATTGTCCAATGCTAACCAACGTTTCTCGGCTAAATTAGCCCCAAAATTTAAGGGTCCGTTCGAAATTTTACGCCAACTTTCGGATAATATTTATGAATTAAAAACGGATAGCAATCGTCGAATTATTAAAGTTCATGTCTCGGACTTGAAGCGTTATATTCCTCCCGCGGTCAAATTAATTAGTTGTTTTGTCATTTAGTTGGTGGATTGTTAGATCATCTTTGTTCTTTGTTTGGTGTTACTACGTTTTGTTTTTGCTATTTGTATTTTATTTTAATTTGGTTTTTGCAGAAGACTCAATGCCACGCAAAATTAATAAACATAAATCTGTGTTTAAGGCTCGAGTCAGGTCAGTGGTTTGTCGCAAGGACTCCAAGGGCATGTGGCGATCATCGGAGGGGAGGAGGATGGCGGTGGCTAGAGAGCACTTGGCGGAGAGCGTAGTGGAACCACCGGTGGATACTAGTGTTTCAACCAGTGCTGAGTTCGATCAGTTGTTCGCTAGAGTATTGCGTGAGTGGGGGAGGAGAGTATGGATGTTTCAATTGAATCCATTGAGCCGACCGTTGGCCTTGGCGACCTATCTGGTTCTACCCAGACTTTGGCTTTGCCCGCCCCCCCTTTTCAGAGTGACGAGGAGGATGATTTGATTAGACCGGAGGTGATTGGTGAAGAGACGGTTCATTTTCCTTCGGAGAATGTGGAGGAGTCAGAGAGTCCGGAGGTGTTGGCGAGCATGTTGGCTGTGGCGGAGTTGGACGAGGTGTTGGGCGGTGAAGTGGCAAACGACCTCTTACAATCTCTTCGGGAACAATTGGTTGCTGAAAGACGACACCGTGCCCGGGATTGGGATTACATGAGCTCCCTAAGCCCATCATCTCGACCAACACCTAATGCTAATTTGCCTCGAAATGCTCCTCCTCCATCGGATTCTGAGAGAGAATCGTTATCTGCCCTGCCCCCACGTTCATCGACTTCCTCCCCGAGATCAGCGACCCCCCCACGTTCAGCGACGACCTCCCCGAGATCAGCGACTTCTTTTCTTCCTGAGCTTATTCCTCCCTTGATGGGTTCTCGTTTCGTGGACCCGGTGGTGGATCGAGAACTGCCATTGCGTCTCACCGGTAGGATGTTTTCCAATCTGGACCCCATACCTACTGACCCTTCTTTGGACCCCCCTCCTGGAGCGAGTCACAATTGTTGGCAACGAGGACATCACTCCCGAGATTGTTCTCGACCGAGAACCACGCACTGTAAAAATTGTGGTCGGCGAGGAGTTACCTTGAGTAACTGCCCTTGTTGTGGTCGACTTCATAGCGTGGCTATGGTTCGGCAGTTTGGACAGGTTGCGTATTATCAGCACCGAGAGGAGCGTGCTCGTTTTTACGAAAATCGTTCCCGAGAACCTGTCAGGCCTGTAGTTCCTTCCCCCCTTGTTGCGCCGGAACCCCAACCTGGGAAGAGTACAAGCGGCTTGGTAGGAGAGTTCGCGAGAAAGTGTCTTTGATAGACGAGATCATTTATCTGGAACGTTTTATCTCCGACTTACCGTCAGAGATGGCGAAAGAGATAAAAATGAAATTTTGGAAAGACCGACAGTAAATTTTTTATAATTTGTAATTTTATTATGAATTAAAGTTTGCAATTATTTTTGAAATTACTTTTTTTTATCCATCTAACCAAAAACCTTCTTTTTCCTCGGCAATATTTTTTGGGTAATATTGGCCTAGTGAGGGGGTTTGTAACGATGTAAATCGTTACTTGGTTTTTGCCGGCATTTAGTTTTTCTTTTAATAATTTGCTATAGTGCTGGTATCTTTTCGTCTCTCTTTTTGCGTTTTGTCTGTCGCCTTTTGTCATTTCTCGCTATAGTTTGTGTCGTTCAGCGTAGTGTGTCCGTCTCCCTTCAAGTCAAATTGTGAATGCTTGTGCGCATGGCTGATTGATGGGAAGGCGACACATTGGTCAAGACCGCCCTTTCCCCTTTTTCCTAACAGGTGGATTGCAATGGTAATGAGAGAGAAGTTATTCATTTTGTAGCTTTCGAATAAGGATGGAGTTTTCCCTTGCAGGAATTTTGCGGTTCTTGGATTTTTCGGCAATTTACTAATATTTATTCGAATGGTTTCTCTCTATTTGTCGAGTTCGGTTTTGTGGAAAGAGAGAAATTTACAGTAAATTCGGAGAAACTAATTATTTTTGAATTACTTTATATTATAATTTTAATTTATTGTATTTTGTTCTTTTTTTTATTTTCGTGTGAATCGTTGTTGGAGAGTTGTAATTTTTGGCATCGTTGGTTGACCGTTGGTGTTTTGAATTGCGAGAGACGCGCAAAGAAGGTTTGTGGAGTTTGCGAAATAAATTCATTCGTTTGTTCTTAAATTCGAGATCCAGCATCAGGATGAGTAAAATTAATGAAATTTAAAGTGTGAATAGTGATTTTTAAAGGGGTTTTCACGGGCTATAAGTTGGTAATGAAAGAAAGTTGTTTTCTTTCAATTTGACCTTAAAATTCAAGGTCAAATTCTTAATTTCAATATATCCCAAAATCGATGTTTTTTATTTCGTTCTAACCTATCCTAATCGAAAGTTTACCTTTTTTCCTATGAGCTTTGAAAAAATCAGAGTAGGACCAAGTAACTTTTTAAAGAAATTAATTATAAATAATCATTTTCTATGCAAAATAATAATAAATTATTATTTTTCTCAAAAATGTCCATGGTCCTACTCTGATTTTCACATGGCTCATAAGAAAAAAGGTAAGCTTTCGACTGGGATAGGTTAGAACAAAATAAGAAACATCGATTTTGAGATATATTGAAATTAAGAATTTGACCTTGAATTTTAAGGTCAAATTGAAAGAAAACAACTTTCTTTCATTACCAACTTATAGCCCGTGAAAACCCCTTTAAAAATCCCTATTCACACTTTAAATTTCATTAATTTTACTTATCAATATTTTAAATTGAAAAAAGACATTTTCAAAAAAGTCAAAATTTTGAAACTATGTAACACAAAAAATGTATTATTAAATTCAGTAATATTTTATATTTACAATTCCACTAATAATAGTAACATTTTGGCAAAGCTTCGAGAAAATTAATTTTTTACCTGGACAGTTGAGGAATTTTGCCCCATATATGTGCAAATTTAAATAGAAATCAATTAAATATACTGTTGCAAGTACTTGCTTTTTATCCTAAAAATTATTTTATTATTATAAAACGATATTTTATGAATAAAATGTTTTAATTATTCTATTTTGTATTTTGACATTTGACAGCAATCAATTCATTTGACAGGTTTACGTTTTAGAATTTATTAGAGCAAAAAACTAAAATTTTGTAAATTTAAGTGAGTATTTATGAGATTTGATATTAATTTACTTTTTTAATCATCTAATGCATATAATGATGAGTGTTTCATAGCGTATTTATGAAAACTACTAATCAGTTCAGAAATTGGTATATTAACCTTTTTTCATAAAAACACAATAATTTACTATATTTTGTCAATAAAAATTGATTTAAAGTCATATTTGCTTTAAAAATTATATATATTCTTATCGTAAAGAAGACTTTTATAAAAAAACATAAAGGTGATTTTTTCACTTTTAAGTGAAGTGGAAATTTAAGTAGTCCACAAATCGGGACATTTACCTTATAAAACTATCATTTAAACACATGTAAGTAATTTGGATTCATGAGAATTCTAATTTAATTTTATATTATTAGTTTTATAAATAGTGAAAAAATTTACTATAAAGAATCTTTTTTTATTTTATTAAAGAACCCTGAAAAACGGTAATTGGCTATTCGAGGGATGTCGTTTCGCCCAGCGACTACCGTTGCGCTATACAAACCGAATAGTTACCCTTGGACATAACCACTCTCAGTTTCTCTCTGACACAATGCATAAAATACAAACATAATCTGAAATAATAAATTGATCGTTTATATATATTTATATGTTTTTTAATTATTACCAATCATTGCTAAAACGACAGTAGCAAAATAGAAAGCACCGGCGAATTTCCATTGAGGACCAGCTTTGTGTGGTTTATTTTCAATCATAACAATTTCAACCATCAGATAATCTTCTGCGGTAATATTATACTTCTTAATCATGTTGTTTTTTACTTCTGCAAAAAAATGGTAATGGGAATTATAAAATTTTATCAACATAATTTTCAAACAAAAATATTATATTACAACATCAAAAATACGGCTTCTTTAAAATTTAACCCCAATGTTGATACTGTGATTCGAGAAGCTAGCAGAATCTTCGGCTTCTTGTTCAGAGCGTGTTTTAGGTTAAAAAATTTATTTTCTAGATACTTCTACCTAGTCTTTGTATTTTATAGTGTTGATTGTTTTTATTTTATACATTTACTTCTTAGTTTTCGCATAACAGCTAATCAGAAACGTTGTAGGGATTTGTTAGATAAAGCAGAAGCGACATTTTCTGAGAGTGTTTATCATGGAGAATAGTCTACAGGAGACCAAACTGCTATGCTTGTAATGAAACTGATCACATTTACGTCTGAATTAAACCGAAGTTCAAAACTTTCCGTCAATGGCGCATGTACCCAGATGTCTAAAAGACGTCTTTTTCATTCAACATTTGAAAATAAAAAAATTTTCATGAATATAGAAAATATTATTTTCTAATTGTAAGTTCAATTTGGACTTAGAAATTCATGAATGTGAAATTCATTGAAATTTTTCTAAGTTAAATTCATTTCATTTACAAGTGACATCGTTAACTTTGCAGAGGTTCATATCTGTCTCGAACGGCTGAGGTGCTTAAGGCGGTGTCAAAGTCGATTGGATTTTTGAATTGAGCCAATGGGAAAATCACATTGACTTTGACATCCCCTTAAGGCGCAGTGCTTCAAGCCTAAGGTATCCGAGTTCGATTCCAGCTTCGTAGGAATTTTTTCATTACTTCTCCACATTTTAGAAAAAATAAAATTAAACTTAAAATAAATTTAATACAATATTACTGAGTTTTAACTTAGAAAACGTTATAAAAGAAATGTCTATTTAAGATTTGAAGAAATGTAAAAAGGACGACCAAAAGAAGTCCATTTTATGTTTAATTTTAGAACGTCCAACGTCCTTCCGGCAGGACCAAAAAGACTCAGGTGAGTCCGTCCGAAATAGCTAAATAAAACTAACATGGATTAACATAAACAAAAAATAATATATATCGTTGGAAAGGTGATGAAACAAGCTTAAAGAAGTTGAATTTTCCAAAAATTCATATAATTTTTAATCACAAAATGATGATTTTGTTTAAAAGGTTACCAAGCCTAGGAATATAAATTTAGAAACTTGATATTTACATCATTGGAAAGCTTGTTTCATTACCTTTTCAACGATATATTCTTTTTTGTATTTATCTATAATGAATAAATATTTTAACATTGATCTCGTTACTTTGTTAATAAATAAGCACACTTTCACTTTTCTACTTCTAGCCATAAACATTCCACCTGACATTAGCCTTTCAACATTTACAACGTTTTTTTCTGACCTTGAAAAATGTCTATCCACGAATGCATATTCAACAATATTTATTGGTGACTTTAATTGTCCTAAATTTTTTCAATTTTCCGTCATTCAGACAACTGTTTCTAAAACCTCTATCTTAAATAATTTCATGACATTAGTTGGTTTACATCAAACGAACTCTATTTTGAACCACTTCAACAAATTACTTGATTTAGTTTGTACTAATGAACTATGTTTTGTATCCAATACAACAATCCCATTAGTCTCTGAAGATAATTACCATCCTTCGTTAGCAATTGACTTAAAACTTGCCTCTACTCATAAGTACCAACAATCCACTTTTAATTTCAACACCACCTCGCAAACGTCTACTTCTATATTAAAGTTTAATTTTCGTAAGGCTGACCTTCCAGGACTCTACGTATTTTTAGCTAATGTTAATTGGTCAAACCTGAGTCAATTTTCCGATGCAAATTTAGCATGTACTGAATTTTTAAATGTTATTAACAATGCTTTTAGTAAATTTATTCCACTCTTTAAAAATCATTCAACGCGCAAGCACCGCTATCCACCATGGTTTGACCAACAAATTATTAATGATATTAATGTTAAACACAATCTATTAAAAAAACATGATATTAACTCTGATTACTATCGTACTCAACTCAAAATAACTTCTACATCTTTACGTAAACGTATTAGGAATAACTATGTTACTTATATGAAATCTGTTGAAAATAACATTAAATCTAATCCGCAGAATTTTTGGAAATTTATAAAGAAAAATAAAAAACAGTCTGTTATACCAGATGTTATGTTTTCCAACAACATTGAGTTAAACACTCCTATTTCAATTGTTAACGCATTCGCCAGCTTGTTTTCTCTTCATTCGAGAGCAACGTTTTTACCCACCGATAACATTAATACATGCAACAACAAGGACCTTTTTTGTAACAATCCATTTATTTTAACCAAAGAACAGATATTTAAAGCAATTAAATCGTTAAAACCAAATTTTGTATCAGGTCCGGATAACATTCCAACTTTTTTCGTCAAAGACTGTGCTATTGTTTTAGCCGACCCTTTGACTACAATCTTTAACATCGCATTAAAAACGGGAATTTTTCCACATCCTTGGAAATCTGCTAAAATTATTCCAGTGTACAAAGCCGGCGAAAAGTCATTGATTACCAACTATAGGCCAATTGCTCTTATACAAAATTTTGCAAAAGTTTTTGAACTCTCAATTCTTGAAACAATCCAAATATCTCTCGCTTTTGTAATTATTGACGAACAATATGGTTGTATCAGTAAACGCTCTACAATTACTAATCTAACCATTTTTACTGAAATTGTCAACTCCGCTATACAACGCGGCTTGCAGGTTGATTTTGTATACCATGACTTTTCTAAAGCCTTTGATACAATAGATCATGATATTTTAAGTTAAAAATTATCTAACCTCAATTTACCAAATAACCTTCAAACATTACTTTTGAATTATCTGTCAAAAAGATCACATCTCGTTTCACTTGGTCAGTACACCTCCCAGATATTCTTTCCGCAATCTGGTGTACCTCAAGGATCTTCCCTCGGATCCCCTCTTTTTAGTATCTACATTAATGACATCAACACCAATATTAAGTCCTACATTTTAATTTTTGCTGATGACGTTAAACTTTTTCGAGTCATCCAGTCCCCAACAGATTCCTTTACTCTCCAATCCGATTTAACAACAATTTCAAAATGGTCTAAAACTAACCTCTTGCCCCTCAACATATCTAAATGTCATATTCTTTCTTTTACTAGATCCACTAACCCTTTCATTACTCCTTATATCATTGACAACATTCCACTTGAAAGAGTTTTTTCGACTTGTGACCTCGGTGTGGTCTTTGACAACAGACTATCTTTTAATGAGCAGATTTCCAAGGTTGTTTCATCAGCTTCAAAAGCATTGTCTATTCTTTTCAAGTCTTCAAAGTATTTTTCAAACCCATCAACCGCAAAAATTCTATACAACGCTTTAGTTGTTTCCCGTATGACTTATGCTTGTTTTATATCCATTCCATACTTTGATAAATATAATGACGAACTAGAAAAAGTTCAAAAAAGATTCTTAAAATACCTTGCCCATAAATCTGATGGTTCCTATCCGGCTCCTGGTTCAGATTATAAATGTCTTTGTCAACGATTCAATTTCCATTCCATCGCCGAAAAAAGAATCTTAATAGCAACTATATTTATATTTAAAGTTCTCTCTACTCAAATAAACGCTCCCCATATTTTGTCCATGCTTAACTTAAAAATTCCCAGATTAGCTTCACGTACCTTCGCACCGTTTTACCTTTTAACTCCCAAATCAACAATTGCTACTATATCTCCAATTTTTTTCAGTTGTAATCATATTAACCAAATGTACCTATCTAGGAAACCAGACTTAGACCTATTTTTTCATCTATTAAAGAATTCACAACTACTATGGATTGTTACATTAAAGGTCTCATCTAGACGATTACTTGTTATGTGACGGTCAAATAAACTTTTGTATATTTAAAATTAATCATAGCAACACGCATAATCTAATGTTGTTAAATCTTCTAAGAAATGAAAAATTTATACTTATATTGTTTATTCTTTAAAAAAATATATATATAAGTACGATTAGATTGTACGACTTCTCGTTACCCATTTATGATCCACTTTGGATCGCGGTATCTTATGTTGTAAATAAATAAATAAATAAATCTGCTTCCATATTCATTTTATAAAGCGAAGAGAGTTTTTATTCAATTGGCCGCAATTTTGCTGATTAACATTTAAAATGAAATTTTTTTGAATTAAACAAATAGGTTTTATTCTTTGAACGTTTCTGAAGAAAAAGAGATTAGATCGGCCAAAAAATATTTTGATTTTTGTGGATTTTACATTAAATTTTCGAAAAAATATTTTCTTTTTACTTTTTAGAAACAGTAAGTTTGAGGGCTTTGAAAAATGGTATAATATTATTATTTTAAACAGTCAAATATATATATTTTTTCGTCTTTTTGTCTACTTTAATCCCAAGGAGTTCCGGAAAAGAAAAATTGAATTCCCTTTTTTTAAAAGACTTATTTTCGGAACATCCTTCCGGCAGGACGGGCGTTTGGACGTTCTATCATTAAGACGTATTTTAGACGACCTTTCTTACGACTTTTAGACGTCTTCTTGACGTCTTTTGGACCAGACATAGACATCCCCGAATTCTCTGCGGATAAATAGGAACGTCTTTTAGGCGTCCCTGTGCCCACTGGGTATATATGTATACCAGTCGTGTACAGTACCGGCCAACATTGTCAGTCCACTTATTTTTAAGGAAATGAAAAAAAATTTAACCTAAAATTTATGAAATCTTAAATTCTTTTGATACAAGTTTTGTAAGATAATAAAATTTTAAAAAGAATAAGACTTTTTACAAGTCACTTGGACAATATTTTATTTGAAAATTTATAAGAATTCGTTTCTTTAATGATTTACAAAAATTTAAATAACTTCTAAAGTAATAAACGTTTTTTAATAATCTTATTTTAAAGTTAATTTTTTGCAGAATAAGAATTAGTTCTAGACATTAAGGGGATCCCACATACTGACAATGCAGATCTAAAATCGTTAAAAATCTGCAACGACCGTTTCTTAGAAAATATAAGATATTATGACCTAAAAAATTGACAAACACACTTTTTAACATAAATACACGTGATGAGTATTTTATTTCTTGTAATTATTAAAAAAAAATATTCATAAAAAGTTAAATATGAGCAGTTTCCAACAGCCTAAACTGCAACGACCTTTTCTTGAAAACAATAAAATCAAAATAACTTTTCCATTTGACAAACTTAATTTCAATAAAAAATACACATAATAAGATTCATTCTATATGAAAATAAGAATATAAAACTTTAATTTATGTAAACTATTTTGTATAGCAATTTGCAACAAGAAGAACACATCTGACAGATGTTTAGTGATACATAGAACCAAGACATGGCGCCAAAGGTACCAAAACGGACAAATTTTCATTATTTTTAACATTAAATTAACAACAATGATACATAATGTCTTCTTTTCGAGTGTAAATTCATTAGTGATAAAAGATACACAATGAGAGAAATATATTTTGTTCAAATTGTTAAAGAAAAACTAATGTTAGTAAATTAAATATCATGTGCTACCGAACAGCTGTCACTTATACACTTTGGGAAAAATAAAGTTTTTATTTATTTCTGAATGGCAAATGAGTCTTATCCTGTGTATTTTCCTACTAAATTAAATTTCCCAAATGGAAAAATTATTTTGTTTCGTTATTTTCGAGAAATGGTCGTTGCAGTTTGAGCTGTTGTCAAAAGAGCTGTTACAGGAAAACTGTTCGTATTCAATTTTTTATGAATAATTTGCAACGACCGTTTCTTGGAAAATATAAGATATGACCTATAAATTTGACAAACTCACTTTTTAACATAAATACACAGGATGAGTATTTTATTTGTTGTAATTATTGAAAAAAAATTATTCATAAAAAATTAAATATGAACAGTTTTCCTGTAACAGGTCTTTTGACAACAGGTCAAACTACAACGACCATTTCTCGAAAACAACGAAACAAAATAATTTTTTCATTTGGGAAATTTAATTTAGTAGAAAAATACACAGGATGAGACTTATTTGCCATTCAGAATAAATAAAAACTTTATTTTTCTTAACATTAGTTTTTCTTTAAGGCGGTGTCAAAGTCGATTGGATTTTTGAATTGAGCTTCAATGGGAAAATCACATCGACTTTGACATCCCCTTAACAATTTGAACAAAATATATTTCTCCCATTGTGTATCTTTTATCACTAATGAATTTCCACTCAAAAAGAAGACATTATGTCTCATTGTTGTTTATTTAAAGTTAAAAATAATGAAAATTTGTCAGTTTTGGTACCTTTGGCGCCATCTCTTGGTTCTATGTATCACTAAACATCTGTCAGATGTGTTCTTCTTGTTGCAAATTGCTATACAAAAAAGTTTACATAAATTATAGTTTTATATTCTAGTTTTCATATAGAATGAATCTTATTATGTGTATTTTTTATTGAAATTAAGTTTGTCAAATGGAAAAGTTATTTTGATTTTTTTGTTTACAAGAAAAGGTCGTTACAGTTTAGGCTGTTGGAAACTGCTCATATTTAACTTTTTATGAATAATTTTTTTTCAATAATTACAACAAATAAAATACTCAACCTCTGTATTTATGTTAAAAAGTGAGTTTGTCAAATTTATAGGTCATAATATCTTATATTTTCCAAGAAACGGTCGTTGCCACTGATCTCTATATATAACTGGATGGGCGACTCCTATATAAAAGTAGCTTCCGGTGTGAAAATAATTGAAACCATCGACGCCATGTTTTAGACACCGGTGAAACAGCGTAGAGCGACTTGATTGTGTGAGTTGCCGTGTAAGTGTGCTTTGCATATAGTGTGTGTTGTTCGATGTTTTGACACTTCTCTCGTATGTTTCAAGTAATTAAATTAAATAATTTGTAACTTTTTTAAATATATAAATACCAATATGGTTTTAATTTGTTTATTTTGTGGGAAAAAGGAAGCGAAAGGTGTTTTTTTCACAAGTAGGTATATATTCAAAAAATGTGTATATATTATTGAATTGTGTATTTTTAGGTTATATTTTGCTTCTTTGCCGAGGCGTAATATTTTACTCACTGTTGTTTTATTATAAACATTATATGTATAATGCTGAATAATTTCAGTTTTTTTACCAAATTAAATTAAGAAGCAAGTATTTTTGTGAAATGATTAATCTTACCAAGTGAAAAAAATTAAACGAAACTTAAATTTAACTTGTCAAATATTTAATTATTTTTAAGTAAATTAAGTTAATTTTAATAATTTTTATTTATTTATTATTATTTATAGTTATTAATAAAAATAAAATAATTTAATAATTATTAAAATAAGTTAAGTATTTTTTTCGTAGTTAAATGTATTTCAACCTTCTTTGTAATTTTAAAATTCCCGCCTGCTTTTGTAAAGTGGGTGTCTAAAATATGGCGCCTTCCGGGCTTCTAATTTTATCACAGTTTTAGACGTGTCGCCCATCCAGTTATAATAGAGATCAGTGGTCGTTGCAGATTTTCAACCATTTTAGATCTGCATTGTCGGTTTGTGGGATCCCCTTAACCTTGCTTGTGCGCTTTGTAAAGCTATAATTTTATTTTATAATTATTAATTATAATTGTCATAATAATTCATTTTCATTAGGAAAATTTGAATTTGTATAACTTTTGGTCTGTAAAACCTTATCTAATGTATAAAAATTAGATTTGTTCACATTTCCAAAATTCGACTCTCTTCATAAGAATTAATAAGGGCTTGATTTGAATTTCGAGTCCATTTTAAACTTAATTTTCCATTTAAGACTTAATATAAATATTGTTTGAGTTTTTGCTTTGGAATTAATAAATAAAATGAAATTTTACATAGAATTTAACATATAAAAAAAGTTTTTGGAATGAATCAGAATATTCTTCACGGTAAAAATGTTTACTAATTTCACTTTTTCATTAGTAAATTTTACTAATAAATTAGTAGAAATAGCTAGAACATTAAGATAAATGCGTCAGTGCTCTGCAGCTTAAAGAATTTTTCAATTTTAAAATGACTAATTAGCAGTTTCAAAGACAATTTTTTCAAATGAAACAAATTTTATTGATTAAAGGAGATTATAAAGAAGAGTAATTAACATCACTTTTTAAGAAATCAAATACTATGTAATATTTATTTGCATTTAAAGTCGAAAATATGCAAATGCGTTAGTAATCGGCAGGTACGAAAACTGACTGTGTCAGTAATCGGTCGTCGATGTCGATATCGCGATATTGAAACTTACCAAAAATATTGTTTATTCATGCATAAAATGACTGTGTGTCTTATTTTTTGGTTAAGTTGTGAAAACCTGCTGACGACTAAAGCACTGACGAGCACTGACGCATTTACCTTATTATTATAATTAAATTCTAAATGTAAACAATTTTTTAGAAACTGTTCTGTTTCTAAAGAATAGTTTACATTTGGAATTATTGTTAAAACTGTTTAAATCCAATCTAAATTTTAACTCTAGTTCGCTGATTATATTTTTTTTAATTTCAAAAAAAAATTCAACAATTCGATATTTTAACAATTTATGCAACACATCTGTAATTACCATTCAACAAAAAAAAATTAATTAAATGTTCCATTAAAAAAAATTAAATGTAAAAACTTTCAAAAGAATAGTTTACATTTGGAATTATTGTTAAAAATGTTAAGATCCAATCCAAATTTTAGCTCTAGTTCGCTCATTATTTTTTTTAATTTCAAAGAAAATTCAACAATTCGATATTTTAATAATTTATGCAACACATCTGTAATTACCATTCAACCAAAAAAAAATTAATTAAACGTTCCATTAAAAAAAATTAAGTGTGAAAATTACGTTAAAATAAATTGATTTCCAATATAAATGTAGTGTTTGAGAAGTGCAGTCGTTTCAGCGATCAGAAACAATAACACGCGCGCAATAAGGACCAGAGTCGCGCACTGCACCGCGGCACAAATGCTTAAAATTAATCAATTTAAAACTTCATGCCATTTTTTTCAACGGGATATTTTTTAGTGGTTTATTAAGAACAATTTTGTAATTTTTTCAACTTAAAATATCATCCAGAACACTATTTATTTTTAATTGTTTATAAATAAACAATTGCATTTTGCACTAAAATTAAATATTTTTATCTGAAAATATTGTCAGTTATATTTTATTTCAAGACAAATAAAATGCAACTTGAAAAATTAAAATCGATCAATAAGTTTTTGAGAAATTCATTTTTCAATTAAATTCGTTCAAAATTTTCAATAGTTAATAATATTAACAAAAAATTTTTTTTGCAAAATCCTTTGGTAGTATTATTTTTTGTATAAAATTCTATTAAAATAACCACACTACACAGAGAGAAAAACCAAGATTATAGTATGAACAGTCATACTTATTTCGTAAAAGAATTTACTTGAGCTAGAGGCTTAAATTTCTGCAGTATTTGTATAAAATTTGTACGATATGAGCATGAACTCTACCTTTAAATGCATGGGACATCAGCATACTACGATTACAAGAATTCATGCTTTTTCGGTATGAGATTCATGCAACTGTAGTATGAGGCCACGCCCCTTAAGCAGGAACGTCCATACAAAATGAGCATAGACGGCTTCATACTAAAAACGCTTGGTTTTTCTCTCCGTGTAGTACGAAAAAAAAATAAAATGTTTTGGGTGGCTCCTTTCAGGAATTCTGACTCCTGATATTTAGTCATATTTTAGCATAATTTTGCAAAAAAATGTCCTATAACTAAGATTTAAGTATAAAAATGTTTGCAAAAAATTTTAAAAGTTGCAAATTTTCAAAGTTTACATTTTTTAATGAATTGCTTTTAAATTCTGTATAATTGAATAATACATGTTAGTTAGTCACATTTTAGCATAATTTTACACAAAAAATAATATGACTAAGATATAAGTATAAAAATGTTTTCAATAATAAAAAATCGAAAAAATTATAATTGTTATTAATAACTATCAAACTTAATTGAGTAGTATTTTTGGGGCCTTTGATTAGGATCGTGGCGTCAAAAAGAGGCAATTCATAATTATTTATCCAATTAATTCAATATTTTTTAATTGAAAGAAATTCAGAAACTTTAAAAATAGAGATGTTTTATGATTTTATTTTCATCATAAACGGGCTCTAGACCCTTTTGTACAATTTTGTACTTAACAAAAAACATAATGCTAATTAAAATTAAATTAACAATAGAAAACAAATCAAGGGTGTTAAACTTTAAATATTTTAATTTTAATTGTTATTTTCATCATTACTAACGTCAAAATAGTGCCTTCTCCAATTCGCCTTAAATTAATAAATTGATTTGATGATGATAAATATTTTATATCTAGAATTGGAAGTCACCTGTGATACGATACTATCATTATGCTACTGGGTAAAGCTTACATGGTAAAAAGTTACGTTATTTTACTTTTTGATTAAACTTCTAAAGATGTTTTGAGCAATGTAAAGACAAATCTTAAGCTGGGTGTCTGTGTTCTTTTAACAAAATTCCCGGCTTTGTTCAAATTTTACCTGGTTTATTTTTTTAAATTTAAATATACTTGATTTTTAGTTTTAGCCATAAATAAATCTGCAGATGGCTACAAAAATTGATTCATTTATTAAAAATACTCTTCTTTAAAAAAATATGTTATATTCCAGTATCAGTCTTTGATGGGTTTTAGTTTCTACTATAATACGTTTAAACTGCGCGTAGAAACCAATAAATAGTCGCGGAAATTTAATTTGACCAGGAAAAATCGGTTATTTTCTTACCAAATTAAAAAAATTTTTAGTATATTTATTTGTTTTTAAAAACTACTTTATACTTTAATTTTTATTGATGTAATATATTTATGACAACATACCCGAGTCAAAATTTGAGCCCTACTTTTAGCTTAAACATATAGAATTAATTTAGAGTTTAGCAATCGTAACGTAGGGTCTAATTGCGACACAATTATTTATAATTAGACTCTACTTTGACTTCAAATGCTGGTGTAAATTTAGGATTAAATTTTAATACATTAATTGCAGTACTACAAACACATAAAGTACTAAAAGTTGACTAATACTGTTCCTAAATAACAAATTTGATGGAAAAAAATCTGTCACTGATTCAAATTGTAATATTTTCCTAACGAAATAGTTAATAGTAACTAATTATTAGTTTTTACCAGTAAAATTTTATTCTTGGTGGGTAGACACCCCATCAAATATATTACCAGAAACTAAAACCCGTCGAAGACGGATCCGACAGCTAGTTATTAATAATATTATATTATAATATTATTATAATAATATATTATAATATTATTATGATAATATATTATAATTTATAATATTTTACAATTTATTTAATATTTATTTATTTTTAGTATTTATGTAGTTTAATATTTACTTACCAGTAAGAAATTCTCCACGCCGGCGTTCTGTATCTGATTCCAATGCATCAAAAACAGCAGCACCAATGAGTAAATACGTAAAAGTACATACAACCAAGGACAAAGTTCTAACATTTTGCCTTTTCATTTTGTTTTATATCTTCTTTTATTATTCAAAATCATTAAATACTTTCCCCTTGTATGTCTAAAAGTTATTTCATGTTTTTACAAGGCTTTTTCTTACTAACAATTATCTTCTGATTAATATAAAATCACTTTTTATTTCACTCAATTTATAAACAATTCAAAAATAATAACAAAAGTTTTCCATATTGTTTCTTTCTAAGAATAAAAATTTGAAATTTTTATTTGTATAAAATTCTTTCAAATACTTAATGAATTATACTTGTTTTAATACTTTAATATTTTTGTTGTTTGTATCTTTTTGTAACTACAAATTTATAGTATCAAATAATAAGTTGTTTCTGGGTTGTGGCAGCGCCCACAATGAATACTGTGTGAGTAAGCAGATGAGGTATTGATCTGACGAGGTTTGATGAGATAGGGTGTAAGGAAGCTGTAAAGTCGATAACGTAGAAAATAAGGGATAAAAACCAACGTTAGATGCAACAAGGAATTTCCACTATCCTTTTCAGTAGTCATACTTATTGCTGGTCAGGTGAAAAATGATTTTTTCTTTCAGTAATGTATAAAAATATGATGAACGTTACTTAATGAAAATATATTTTCTTTCGAACTATATAAATGTATTAGGAGTAGAAAATTTGTTTCATTTATGTGGAGCGTTCCATAGCCAGAAGAACTTTTGAATCACAGACTTTGTTTATACTTGGTTAATTTGTTGTGTTTAGTGTGCTTTTAAAGTACACTCAAGGATTTTGCAAATTTTTAATTATTTTGCAAGATATTGTTAATTAAACTTTTTGGTCCCTTTTTCAGAAATTTTTTCTTGTAAACTATTGGTCCTTGAAAAAAATGTTTTAGATACAAATTGAAGAGAATGTTTTGAATCTTAATAATATTTTATTAAAAAATAATTTTTTAATCTTTTCGACAAATTTCTTTAAACAATTATTTTTTTAAGTTTTTTTTCATGAAGAGAATAACCAAATTTTATAAAAAATATTTTTATTAAAGCTTGGAATGTCCTTAAAAATTACCGCAATTTGTGAAGATGTATTTTATGATAATTTCGAGAAATTAATTTTTGAATTTTTGATTGGTCGGCTCGGGCCATACGGCTTGCCTGGCAGCGATCGCAAGCAGTTCAAACTTTCTTCTATCAAAAAGTCAAAAATTAATTTCTCAAAATTATCAAAAACCACATCTTCACAAATTGCGGTAATATTTAATGACATTCAAATCTTTAATAAAAATATTTTTTATAAAGTTTGGTTATTCTCTTCATGAAAAAAAACTTAAAAAATAATTGTTTAAAGAAAATTGTCGAAAAGTTTAAAAAATTATTTTTTAATAAAATATTATTAAGATTCAATACATTCTCTTTAATTTGTATCTAAAACATTTTTTTCTAGGACCAATAGTTTACAAGAAAAAAATTCCTGAAAAAAGTAACCAAAAAGTTTAATTAACAATATCTTGCAAAATAATTAAAAATTTGCAAAATCCTTGAGTGTACTTTAAAAGCACCCTAAACACAACAAATTAACCAAGTATAAACAAAGTCTGTGATTCAAAAGTTCTTCTAGCTATGGAACGCATACACGTACATACTAAAACTGAAATCATTTTCAAATCTATTTTTCACTAATACTGGTAAATAATATATCAAAATATTATTAGAAAAATTAGTTTTGTATTAATTGTACTAGAAATCTATGCATCAATAAAGCAAATAATATTTTTTTTATATTTTGTCAATATTTATTTTATATTTTTAAAGGGGCAAGCGCAGTTGTAACGTCAAAAAATTGACATTTTTTCAAGAATTTTTTTCTTGTAAACCATTAAACTTTTTTTAAAAATCGATTTTTTTTATAAAAATACATCATTTAGATTTGGGTTAACATAAAGAAGAAGTTAAAAATATTAAGAAGTTCCAAAGTTATGTACCGTTAAAGTAAAGTCCTTCGAAAAAACCGAGTTTTGCGGTGACGAACACTATGAAAATCTGATTAATCTGAAATTAAAAATCGAAACTGATTTACTTTTATTGAAAGATTATCTAGTCCTTAATTAAAGGATTTAAAAGGAAAAAAATATTTGAAAAAATGGCGACTTGACAATGTTGAAAGTTAAATTTTTTTGTCAACTTTGTCAAGTCGCCATTTTTGCAAATATTTTTTTTCCTTTTAAATCCTTTGATTTAGGACTAGATAATCTTTCAATAAAATTAAACCAGTTTCGATTATTAATTTCGGACTAATCAGATTTCCATAGTGTTTGTCACCGCAAAACTCTGTTTTTTCGAAGGACTTTACTTTAACGGTACATAACTTTGGAACTTCTTAATATTTTTAACTTCTTTTTTTTGTTAACTCAAATCTAAATGATGTACTTTTAGAAAAAAAAATCGATTTTTAAAAAAAGTTTAATGGTTTACAAGAAAAAAATTATTGAAAAAATGTCAATTTTTTGACGTTACAACTGCGATTGCCCCCTTTAGGAAAACTGGTGGAAATATTAAGATGGTCGAGGGTTCAAGTCCTGAAAGTTTACTTAGGTATTAATGTTTCTGAGTGATTTAGGAATACTTGTTTTTATTTCATTTGCATTATTTATGTAAAATTAAAACATATTGCAACACTTTCTGAATTTATTACCTATAATAATTTTAACTGCGTTATAGATTTTGTAACAAAGATCTAGTTATGTTATATGTATACTACATACACTACTATCGAGACATATCCGTACAGCAACACATGCACGGCCCAAAAACATACCAATCTTTAAATCACGATTTGTTTGTTAATACAAATATCAGAAAATTAACAAATATACCATTCGAAAGATTATTAAATTCTACGATTAATGATACATAACTAAAAATTATAATAATTTATGCAAAGATTGCAGCAATCAACAAATATGACAAAAAAATAAAAATTTTTCGAAATAATTTCAACTCTTACATATTTTTAAAAAATTGCAGAAACAATTTAAGGCATACATAGGTGGAATAATTCAAGTCTCATATTTAAATTAAGACATTTATAATGATATCTCACGAACGAAATAACATTTTTGAACTCTTTTCGTCTTAAATTAAAGATAAGGCTTCAATAATTTTTAAAAAATATGCAGGAGTTAAAAAATTTCAAAAAATTTTTATTTTTAAAATTTTTTTGTCAAATTTGTTGATTGCTCCAATCTTTGCATAAATTATTAAAATTTTTATTTATGTATTATTAATCGTAGAATTTAATAATCTTTCGAATGGTATATTTGATAATTTTCTGACATTTGTGTTTACAAACAAATCGTGATTTAAAGATTGGTATGTTTTTGGACCGTGCATGTGTGGCTGTATGGATATGTCTCGACGGAAGTGTATGTAATATGCATATAACATAATTAGATCTTTGTTACAAAATCTATAATGCAGTTAAAATCATTATAATAAATTAAGAAAGTGTTCATTTTGTTTTAATTTTCATAAATAATGTAAATGAAATAAGAACATGTATTCTGAATCATTCAGAATTAGAAGAATAAAAGTTTTTAAAAGTCCATACCCTACTATTTTTGGATCGCTCTTTCAAATGGTGTGGTAAAAATTTTCAAAAAATAATATTTAACCCTTCTTTTTTCAAAAATACTAAAAAAGTCAAGTTTTTTTAATGTAATTCTTTTCAAAAAAAATTTTTTCTCTGTCATAACGCCTTTAAAATAGAGCAAAAAGTATCAGAAACGTGTTCTCGATAGGTGTACTTGAAAAATATTCATTTCTAAATTTTATTTTTTTCGATTTTGAATTTAAAATGATGCTTGAAAGACAAAAAATTTTCCTTATTTTACGTAAGATGACAAAATTTTTAAAAACTGCTCATATCGGGTAGTGTCATTCCCCAACTCGGGTACTTTTTTTGTGTGGCTGTGTTATTATATATTATTATTATAGAATTCTTATAGAATTTAAGACACCTTACATATCTACGTAAGAATTAATATGTTTATACTGTCTTAATATTTAAGATACTTTCTGTAGTTACTTTATGTATCTTAATATAAGTTATTAAAGACACCGTAAGATATTTACCTTCTAAGATACTTGTGAGTCGTAAGATACTTGAGAACGATAAGTTAGGACAGCCTAATATACTTTAAATATCTTACATATAAAGCCATTTTAAAGTCGGAGACACTTTAAGCATCTTATATACTATCTTACTACCTTGATGCTGTTGTTGATGCTGATTCCATATTTGGTTATGTTTAAATATGGCATAGCAGTTCATAAATCACTGAAAGTTTTTCGGGTTAAGTAAAGCAGCCTAAAACCCTGAACAAAATAGAACGCTAGGGACAGGAACTTTATGCTTTTCAGCAAGGCGATTTATGCTCTTAAAAAACTTGTAATTATGCTGTAATTATGCTGAAAAAATGGAAATTATGCTACAATTATGCTCTTAAAAGTGCTAATTTATGCTTCATTTATGCTTTGCCTTTAAGAATTTTGAACTTAAACTTAATATTACTAAATAAATCTCATAAATTTTACGAGAAGTTATGAAATATCAAAATATTAACAATTTTTCATATCATTTAATAATATTGGGGAAAAGATTGCTTGAAATTGGTTATTTGTAAAATAAAAAATTGTAGTCAATTCAAAAAGTTTAATACTTATAAGACCAAATTAAATGCGGGGCTTTTATAGTGCTAGTATTACACATTGCAATCAGTCTCGAAGATACCAAAAATATTTTATAATTTATACATCATTTAAAGAATCGCCGAAGTAAAGACAAAACATTAATTCAGCATTGCCCTCTAATCAGGGTTGCCACTTTTAGTACGATTGTACTAAACTAGTATAATTTCCACAAGAGCAGTACTCTAAGTACCTCTTTGATATATTTAGTACAATTTTTGATAGGGTTTGTATTATATGTATACTTTTATACGATTCTACGGTGATTAGTAAAAAGGCGTTCACACACTGTTCGGAGGCAGCAAACATTTCTAACGCAAATGTGATTACCTGTACAACAAAAACTTCCCATATTTTGGACATTTGCTATCAGAAAAGCCAATAAAATTTAAGACCATGGAATTACATGACTCTGTCCCTGCCCTGCCTACCACTGGCTTGAAATGTTTTACTACATGTTAAATAGGATAATTTAAAAAAAATTAAATTGATTTGCAAACAGTTAAATTGTATTACATGACAAAATGTTTAAATTAAATATTAATATGCGTATTAAATACATTTATAAAGGTTATCTTTTATAATATTTGAATTTTGCGACATCATCCTTACATATTACTACAGATTTTACATATCAGTTCAATTTAGTACATATCGGACCCAGATGTCAGAACAACTCCCTATTTTATTTTGGCAACCCTGCCTCTCATTATTGCCCAGCGGGCACAAAGGCAAAAAACGTTCTTTGAACTTCTGTAGAACGTTTATTGCCAATTTACGTTCTAAGAATGTCCGAACGTTCTTGAACATTTTTGGAACGTTCGGACGTTCTTAAAACTTAAATTGGCAGACATTAAATGTTCTACAGACGTTCAAAGAACGTTTTTTGTCTTTGTGCCCGCTGGGTGTGAACCGAAGTATTACGTCAAATTACGAAATATATCGAGTAACCTAATTTTATTACCGCCAGTTTTTAAATGTTGATTGTGACTTTTATCGTCAATATTTATAAATTTAACAATTTTTAGGGTTCCATATACCCGTCGGTGTACCGACGCAATCCTTTTGGTAAGACTCTTGTGTCCATAGCCAAATCGTGCCCCCCCCCCCTAGCGGCTAAACTATTTGACCTAGAGAGCTCAAATTTGGTACAAATACGTATTTTCACTCGTAGATTACAGGAAAAATATAGAAAATGTAATTGGAGATGATAGCCATAGCGTTGTTAAGGAAATAACAAGATTTTTGTCCAAAAAAGCACAAAAAGTGAACATTCCCCCCCTTAACTTCTAAACTATTCAACATGGAGGGCTAAAATTTGGCATACTGGTGTATTTTAACGCGAATATTACAGGAAAAATATAGAGAACTTGCTATGTCATAATGGCTATAGCGTTGTCAAGGAAAAACTAAAAAATTTAAAAAAAAATTTTTTTCTAATTTCCACATTTTTTGACCCAATGAGCTGAAAATTGGTTTATTAGTATATTTTTACAGTCGAATCACAAAAAATATATTAAAAAATCTAAAAAGAAATAAAAAATTTTTTTTCTAATTTCTACATTTTTGGACTTAATGAGCTGAAAATTGGCTTATTAGTATATTTTTACAGTCTAATCACAAAACATGTATTAAAAAATCTAAAAAACATTTAAAAAATTTTTTGTTTTAAATGTTTTCTAATTTTTATTGTTTTAATATTTGTGTACGGAACCCAACTCGCACTTGTCCAATTTTTTTTTATAAATAAATTTTTTTAAAATACTATTGTATTTTACACAAATACTTCAAAATTATCAAATAAAAATTATTTAAATTAAATAAAAAAAATTTTTTTAAATAAAATTTTTTTAAAATTATGACCGAAGTTTCCAAATTATGCCGCATAAATGCTCTCAATGGACCTGTCACAATTCAGACGTTTTACTGATGCAGTTACTCATCCCTGTAACGGACGTTAAACTGGCCAGCATTTAACCTACCAGTCGAAAGACAAAAATATTATCATTTGATAGTGTCAGATCATCAGGTGATATAATTTGAAAAATGTCTTTAAATAGGGTGTTCTGTGCGATGGGAAGTGGAGATGAGCGTCGTTGCAAAATAATAAAATATTCAACTAAAGTCGGTCATTCTTCGTGTTTAAATAAAGTGGTAAGATACTGTAGGTATATTACTGAGGTAAGATATTAAGATAAGAATAAGATGTTTTATGAGGACAAAATATTTCTGGTTGATATTTGGAGAGGTGATAGAGGAAGACTCACTGAGGAGCGGTCCTCTCCGTTTCTGCAATAATTTTGCGAGGAAATTATTTTATTTGCGATTGAAAGTCAAGTAATTTTAGGTTGGAGACGTTTTCGTAGTTCAAGTCGCGGTCACTACCGAGATAAAAATGTTATAATAAAATAAAATTTTAATAATTTGAAGAAGTAATGAAATTTTGTTCATTATAACGTTTAGAATTTCAGAAACATAAAATTAATTTTAAATCAACAGAAGAGTTCTTTTGAAAATATAATATTAATTTATCTTTCACATTTTTTTCGTGCCTGCCCCCGACCAGAAGCACTCGCTTCGCTCGTGCATCAAATGTCTGGGCAGGCGAATGTTGTTTGCAAGAGAGAGAGACAGAGAATAAACCAGAGCTTCCCGAGTGTCCGCTAGAGGCGTTGAAGCGAGGAGCAAAAGTAAATAAAGATGGCCTGCTGTCAAGTAAAATACGATTGCAATTTTTTAAAAAAATAAATTAACCAGCGTACTTTCGACCGTTTATAAAGAAAAATAGTATACATTACACGAGCAGAAATTCGAAAGCCCTGAACTGCGCGATGATGCCCTCGGGCATCATTTCGCGCAGTTCAGGAATTTCAAACTTTCTGCCCTTATAATGTAATATACTATTTTATTTAATATTTAAAACCATGATAATGATAGAACGTCCAAGCGCCCGTCCTGCCGGAAGGATGTTCCGAAAAAAAGGCTTTTAAAAAAAGAGAATTCAATTTTTCTTTTTCGAAACTTCTTGGGATTAAAGTAGACGAAAAGACGAAAAAATCCATATATTTGACTTTTTAAAATAATAATATTAAACCATTATTCAAAGCCCTCAAACTTGCTGCTTATAAAAAGTAAAAAAAAAAATTTTTTCGTAAATTTAATGTAAAACCCACAAAAATCAATATATTTTGGCCGGTCTAGTCTCTTTTTCTTCAGAAACGTTCAAAGAATGATACATATTTGTTTAATATAAAAAACTTTTATTTTTAATGTTAATCAGCAAAATTGCGGCCAATTGAATAAAAACTCTTCTCAAATTTTCTTTATAAAATTAATATGCAAGCAGATAAAAACAAAAACAAATATATCGTTGGAAAGGTAATGAAACAAGCTTTCCAATGATGTAAATATCAAATTTTTAAATTTATATGCCTAGGCTTGGTAGCCTTTTAAACAAAGCGAAAAGCATCCTGCCGGCAGGACCGGGTTCCATCATTTTGTGACTAAAAATTATATGAATTTTTGGAAAATTCAACTTCTTTAAGCTACCCTGCTCTTCGGTTTGAACTTACAAGCTCGACATTTACATGCGCTGAAAGCTTGTTTCATCACCTTTCCAACCATATATATTACTTTTTGTTTATGTAAATCCATGTTAGTTTTATTCAGCGATTTCGGACGGACTCACCTGAGTCTTTTTGGTCCTGCCGGAAGGACGTTGGACGTTCTATCAATAAACAAATAATTATAAAGTCGTTTTCACAATTTTCGATTGAATGTGTTCTGTGACAATTTCTCAAACGAAGAACTAGGAATCAACTTTAATTTTTTTGGCATGGAGCTACCCAGATTAAAAATAAAATAACAATTAAAAGTTAATTAATTTTTAAATAAATTATTGTTTTTATTTTTGTTTAAAATGTAATTTTATTTTTAATGTAAATCTGCATATCAAAAAAGTTTGGTAAATTTGCATGTTTAAAAAAAACTGTATCTTTTAAGAATACTATTCCGTAAATAGTTAGTAATTAACAATAATAATTTGTTTAAATCTAACTTAAACAATAATAATTATGTTTTAAATTTGCATTGGTAAATGTTAGGTTCGGTAAATTGCAAAATTAGAAAAAATACACCTCTCTAGGTACAATATGTAAAAAGTTAGAAATTAACAATAATAATAATAATTTGTTCAAACAAATATAAATTGAAAAATTGCACAGTGTGCTTACGAATTTATAGCCTGACATTCTCCAAAAAGAAAAATCGAATTCGGTTAAAATTTACGACTTAGAGGTGACTTTGAACGTTAGTTTGTATGTAGAGTATAGCCGAAAAATGCGCTTTTTACGGTTGCGCGCAAGGACAAAAAATTTAATATGTCCTGAAATTTCAGACCCTTCATCAATTTTTGTTTGGAAAATACTCGTGAAATAAGTGGGAATCGAATCATTATTATTTAAAAAAAATAAAAATGGCACTTTTAAAAAAATTGTTTATTTAAAAATTATTTTTTTAATTGAAAAACAAAATTTAAAGCCATAAAAAATGGGGGACTAACTTTGCTGGGGCTCGAAACCCAGGACCTATCAATTGCCGGTTGATTGCTCTTCCACTGAGCTACAGAGGTCCACATCCAACGAATTTTCATAGCTTTATCGATCCAGTAATCAAGATGGTTCGCATTCCTCTGCTACAAATTATTTAACTATTTCCCAGAATTTTTTTTCACGAAACAATTATCATTATCATTATCGACCAAGTTTCAAATTCTAGAAGAAGTAACGATTTTTAAACCTAGACGTCACCGTCAAACAATATAAATTGAAAAACAAATTGAAAGCCATGAAAAAATGGATCGATAAAGCTATGAAAATTTCTTGGATGTGGACCTCTGTAGCTCAGTGGAAGAGCAATCAACCGGCAATTGATAGATCCTGGGTTTTGAGCCCCAGCAGAGTTAGTCCCCCATTTTTTCATGGCTTTAAATTTGTTTTTCAATTTATATTGTTTGACGGTGAAGTCTAGGTTTAAAAATAGTTACTTCTTCTAGAATTTGAAACTTGGTCGATATTGTAGTTTTCCGCTTCACGTTTAGTGAAGGGTGTTACTAATGAGTTGACAATTGTTTCGTGAAAAATTCTGGGAAACAGTTAAATATTTTTTTAACAATTTGTTTAAAAAAAATTTTTTTGTTTCTAAAATATTTTCTTAAATTGTCTGTAAACAATAAACAATCGCTGAAAATTTCATTCATTTTTCTTAGAGATATACCATTTTCAAAATTTCAAAATTTTTTTAAAAATTCGTAAATCCAAAATTTTTTAAAATCGAATTGAGGCTCTTTACTGGCATGTATTCCACTTCAAAATTTTGATAAAGTAAATAATAAATTTCGAAAGTATAAATTTATATATGAATTCAAACATTTTTTTAAACCTCGCCTGCCATAATCAGGTGTGAGAAATTTTGAAAAATTTGTCCGCCCTTTTGGATCCGCCATATTGGATTTTTGAAATATGACTTCCGATTTGTCATTAGCGACCCCAAAAGCTTCAAAGTAATAAATTTCAAGCAAATTCAATCAATTTTTAAAAAATTTATCTGTCATATTGCACGCTAAGAAAAGTTCTACTAAAGTAGAGATAACAATCACTATAATAGCTATAAGATTCACTGATTTGGCTCCATCGATAATCCATTTTCGCTGGTCCAGCGAAAATAATATTTCTTGCTTTACCTTTTGAAAACAACATAACCTCAAAATAACACTTGAATGAAAACATTTTTAAATTAATGTTCAAAGCGTATATTCAAATTCCATTAATTATATTTTTTATATTATAAATAATAAAATGTAAAATTAGTAAATTAATACGTATTTAGAGGTAATAAATGTAAATTTGACATTTGTGATTTTAGAGAAATTTCTATGAGAATGGTAAACTGTCAAATATTTCCAATATGGCTGACCAGTGAAATTCATTTTCTCTATATCAGAGAAACAGTTTGACTAATGCATTGGAAATCATTCACTGAATTAGTTGAATAGATTCTTTATGTTATTTATTTTCGAAATTAGCTGTTCCCCACAGTAAAAATGTTTTTCCGTGTGGATCCGCCATTTAAAAATTTTAAAACCAGGGGGTTGATTACGTAATTTCACTTTTACTTTCAATTTCACTTTCACCCTCACATATTTTCACGTTTACTTTCACTTTCACACTCACATATTTTCACTTTCACTTTTACTTTCACACTTACAGATTTTCACTTTTACTTTCACTTTCACACTCACATATTTTCACATTCACACTTATAGGTTTTCACTTTTACTTTCACACTCACATATTTTTACTTTCACTTTCACACTCTAGGTTTTCAGTTTCACAGATTTTCACTTTTACTTTCCCATTCACAGATTTTCATTTTCACATTTACGTTCACTTTTACTTTCACTTTCAATTTAACTTTAACACGCACAGATTTTTACATTCACTTTTACTTTACACTCACAGATTTTCACTTTTACTTTCACATTCACAAATTTTCACTTACACATTCACAGATTCTCACTTTCACTTTTACATCCACAGATTTTTACTTTCACATTCACAGATTCTCACTTGCACTTGTACTTTCACTTTAATATCCACAGATTTTCTTTATTACCTGCAGTTTTAGTTTCATATTCACAGATTTCCAATTTCACTTTTACTTTCACATTTATGTTCACTTTTACTTTCACTTTCAATCTCAATTTCACAAATTTTTACATTTAGTTCCACAGAGTTATACTTTCACTTACACAGGTTTTTAGTTTCACTTTCATGGATTTTTATTTTTACTCTCTTTTTCACTTTCATAGATTTTTAATTTCACATTCATTTTCACATTCATAGATTTTTATTTTCACTTCCAGTTTCAGTTTAAAAGATTTTTATTTTCTTTCTTTTTACATTCATAGATTTTCACCTTCACTTTGAAAGATTGTCATTATCAATTTTAATTTTTTTTAAATTTTCATTTTTCCTTGCACATTGATAAACTTTTATTTTGCAAATCTTCTCTAGTACAAATTTTAGAAACCTTTACCTACAGTAAGTAAAATATTTGGATTCAAATTTTGAATTTCTAACAAAATCTTTTGTTATGTGCAACATTTTTATTCAAATACACTGAAACCCTACTTATTTAAAGTCTTATTTCCTTACACTGTAAAAAATGTCGGATGAAATTTACATCGTCGCACGATGGCAATAAAAGGACCCTCGTCGCACGTGGTAAATTTCCGAACTAAAACTGAAAATTACGCTGCTAGATGAATTTTAATTTTTGAAAGTAAAATTCATTTTGACAAATAAAATTTCATCGCATTCATATTAATTTTCAGTACCACAATTTTAATTTTCAAATGTATGTATTATTTTTTATTAAATAAAAAGTAAAATTCATATTGAATTTATGAATCTAGGTTTCTCTAAATATAAGAGTAATATAATTAAACCAAAATTAGGGTTATGTTACCTAGTTTCACTTGATTTAAAGTTTTATTATACTTTTCCAGACTATTGTAGATAATAAGATGCCAAAGTAAGAAGTCTCTAAATCGTGAAACTGTATAACGAAACCCTGTGTAAGAGTAAAAGAAGAATAGAATTGCAGAAAATGAAGTTCTTTTATACCTATAAATTATATCAAAAAATTATTTATTAAAACATTTAAAAATATTAATTATTTTTTTAATTAAATATATTCTAAGCAATATAAATAATAAACATTACAATAAATTTTCCAAATTATCAAAGTTTTATCAGTCCTCTTCTTATGATGAATATATTTGTATTATTAATATTTATAAAAATATTAACAATAACTCCCCAGCTTAAAATCCCCGTACAGGATCCTTAAAGGATCCTCCTGGGATCCTGAACAGGTCCTGTGCAGGATTCCATACAGGATCCCGTGCTGGTCCTGTAGAGGATCCCGTACGGGATTTTGGAACAGGGTTCCTGTGCAGGTTCCGATGCAGAAACCTTAGTTATCAAAGATTTCTGTAAAGGTTCCTGTACAGGAACACTTGCAGGATCCTGTACAGGAAATTTTTAAAAAAAATTTTATGTTAAGCAACATTTGACATACATAAACTTCATATTTTAATATGTTAGGCTCGTATATCAATGTTGGACAGAAAAATGTATTGCGCATTCGAGAAACTCATAGAAAACTACTGCGCAGGAGTTAAAAATATAAATAAATTAATTGAGAAAACCGTGTAGGATCCTTTAAGGGTTCCTCACAGGATCCTTTACACTTAAGTACCTGCAGTTTACAAAACTACACAGGTTCCTGTACAGGAACCTTTACAAAGTTTCCTGTACAGAAACCTTTACAGAAATCTTTGATAACTAAGGTTCCTGCATCGAAACCTGCACAGGAACCCTGTCCCAAAATCCCGTACTGGATCCTCTACAGGACCAGTACGGGATCCTGTATGGGATCTTGCGCAGGACCTGTACAGGATCCCAAGAGGATCCTTTAAGGATCCTCTACGGGGATTTTAAGCTGGGTCCTCTTCCTCCTCGCAGTAATCTGCTTCTAGAACAATCTATTAAATAATTAACAGTTAAATTGATTGACTGACAAAAAGTTAACAAAAAATTGTATTGAAATATATAAACTTTTTGAATGATTGGATGACAGAACACTTATTACTTTATAACTAACCTTTATGCGATGAAATTATCCCTCACTGCCTCAGATAATAATTTATTGTCACGAAATTATTTGCGTCGTCCTCAGCTTATTGGTCTTGACTGTTATTCACAGAAAATTCTTGATAGAAAATTACCAATACTTGGTAAATTTCCTTTATGCGCTCGGAAATTTAATACATCTACTTTTAACTTTACGTTTTCACTCCGTAAAACTAATCCTAGCTTAGAGTAATAATACATCGATACACCAGGGTCCTTTTATTGCCACCGAGCGTCGATGTAATTTTACGCAAAATAGTAAATTTGCGCCCTCTGTCGAGGTGAAATTACTTTTTAGTTGAATATTTCATCGGCAGTCAACGTAAAATTTACCAGCAATTTTTTACAGTGTATAGTTCAGTGTATTTGAATACAAATGTTGCACATAACATATGATTTTGTTAGAAATTCAAAATTTGAATCTAAATATCTCACTTACTGTAGGTAAAGGTTTCTAAAATTTGTACTAGAGAAGATTTGCAAAATAAAAGTTTATCAATTTGCAAGGATAAATGAAAATTTAAAAAAAAATAAAATTGAAAATGACAATCTATGAAAGTGAAAGTGAAAATCTATGAATGTGAAAAAGAAAGAAAATAAAATTCATTTAAAGTAAAATTGGAAGTGAAAATAAAAATCTATGAATGTGAAAATGAATGTGAAATTAAAAATCAATGAAAGTGAAAAAAAGAGTAAAAGTGAACATAAATGTGAAAGTAAAAGTGAAATTGGATATCTGTGAATGTGAAAGTAAAACTGCAAGTAAAAGTGAAAATCTGTGAATATAAAAGTGAAAGTACACGTGCAAGTGAGAATCTGTGAATGTGAAAATAATAATCTGTGGATGTAAAAGTGAAAGTGAGAGTCTGTGAATGTGTAAGTGAAAATTTGTGAAAGTGAAAGTAAAAGTGAAAATCTGTGAGTGTTAAAGTAAAAGTGAAAGTAGAAATCTGTGAGTGTTAAAGTGAAATTGATAGTGAAAGTAAAAGTGAACGTAAATGTGAAAGTAAAGGTGAAAGTGAAAATCTGTGAATGGGAAAGTAAAAGTCAAAGTAAAAGTCTAAGTAAAAGTCTAAGTAAAAGTGAAAATCTGTGAAATTGAAAGTAAAAGTGAAAATCTGTGAAAGTGAAAACCTGTGAATTTGAAAGTGAAAATATGTGAGTGTGAAAGTAAAAGTGAAAACCTATAAGTGTGAAAGTGAAAATATTTGAGTGTGAAAGTGAAAGTAAAAGTGAAAATCTGTAAATGTGAAAGTAGAAGTGAAAGTGAAAGTAAAAATAAAAGTGAAAATATATGAGTGTGAGAGGAAAAGTGAATGTAAAAGTGAATGTAAAAGTGAAAATATGTAAGTGTGAAAGTAAAAGTGAAATTACGTAATCGACCCCCTGACATTAAATTCGAAATCAGCTGTTCCGAAAACCCCTGAGTAACAAGATTCAAACAAATCCGAACAATTTTTTATTTCGTTCCATATTTTGTAAATTGATTTATAGGGGAGAGTCACTACGGTCGGGACACTTTTTGACTTGTGCCCATAACTTCCGTTCTAGGCCGAATTTCACGTTTTCTGACATATGGTTGGAAAGATCTTCTAAAGTGGAATGTTTCTTCTGTACATCAGAAAATGTCTGGGCATAAATTGGAAGTGTTATAAACATCTTTAAAAAAATGTCGTTACGGCCGGTTAGGTCTTTAGGTTGGACCACCGTTGAAAATTAATGTGATATCAAGGAATATTTCTAAAAATGGCCCCTAAATTACAGAAGAATGCTGAAATATAAATATACATAAATAAATAAATATATATATATATATATATATATATATATATATATATATATATATATATATATATATATATATATATATATATATATATATATAGGGGAGAATCTCCAGTTGTGAGACAGTCAATTTTTTTAACATGCAATATTAAAAAGCCGATTAGTTTATATAAAAACATGTTTTTTATATGAGCTAACTTTTTTATGTACGCCGAAACGAATATATAAACTGTTTTTGTTAAATACCAACACTGGGTGTGATAATCGACAAAAAAGCGTTTTTTAAATAAATGCAAAGTACTTTTTTTCCAAGTTAATTAATTGGAAAAGGTAAATGTAATGCATTTTCTTTTAGTGTTTTCCCTATATTTTGTGATGCAATATTGCATTGTTCCAATCTACGGTAAAAATAATTTAATTTTCCTTTTTCAAAATAGCGCTAATTTCTGGGTGTGAGACACATCATATCACCAGTTGTGAGACAGTGCCGACAGCCATTTGAGCAGCATAAAAAATACGACTTTGCAGGCATACACTGAAAAAAATATATTTATGGTGCTGACATAAATATAACCAACTCTGACATATTATATTGGTAGATATGATACTGCCATACAGTATTGCTGTTTTAACCATACGCAGTGTAGAACAGCAATATGTATTTGAGAGACAATAATATGTATTCGAAGAACACGAATACTGTATTTTAGGAACAGCAATATGGTATTGCTGTTTCAGCTATACATCTTAACCATACTTGTATGTCAAAATTAACATTATCTTTCCAGCGGGCACAAAGACAAAAGACGTTCTTTGAACGTCTGTAGAACGTTTAATGTCTGCCAATTTACGTTCTAAGAATGTCCAAACGTTCCGAAACATTTTTGGAACGTTCGGACGTTATTAGAACTTAAATTGGCAGACATTAAACGTTCTACAGACGTTTAAAGAACGTTTTATGTTTTTGTGCCCACTGGGTTTTTTTTCAGTGTACTAATTAAATATTGTTTTGCTTTTTTTTCTAGTATTTTTGGGCATGTCAAGTGGAAAAAAGTCAATTGATTCAGAAGAAATCAATTTTAATGCTCTTGTTGAAGCTATTTAATTGTGTTTATTTGATAGTCATATTTTGGAGAATAAATATTTTTATTTAGTATATAATAATATAATACTAAACATAACGTTTTATATCAAACTTATTAAAGTTTAGCAATTTTAAATGAGTGTCTCACAACTGAAAACTCTTCTCTATATATACAATATAAACATATATAAAACAGCGGGTTGTAAACACACACACACACACATATATATATATATATATATATATATATATATATATATATATATATATATATATATATATATATATATATATATATATATATATATATATATATAGCAAGAAATTAAGATCTCTCTCCCCTCTTTTTTTAGTGCTATGATGTCCCGGTTGACGAGCCCTGGGAGACTGTGGGCCATCGTTCGCTGGCCGAGGGGAGGTAAGCCCGCCGAGATGCAAGAAGGAGGGCTCGATTACATAGCCGAGGGTGCACCAATGTGGTGTAAAAGAAACTGGATAGTAATAATAGTAATAGGATAGATTAATTTGATTACTTTTAGTTAAATTTTAAATAATTCTATTAATGCACACTCCCCTTTTTTATTACTATAAGTTTTTTTCATGTGTTGTAATTAAGCCTTTAATAAACAAAATCAAAAAAATGAAAAATAAAAGAAATTAATTATAATCTTTATTACTGGAACGAGATTAGCAAGCGGTAACGGCAAGAGTTGAAAAATAAAACCTAGAGCAAAAAAAATAGAGAAAAGAAGAGTTTTGATTGGACATAAGAGTCATTTCGTTCTAAATTCATTATTGTTTTCAGTTCAATGTTAACCAAAGAATGGAAAAGTAATTATCCTTAATACCGAGTAAAAAAAATTCGATACACGGACCACGGAGTTCGTATGCAAGCTCGGTAGCTCGTATGAGAAATATGAGAAATCTCTCATACGAGCCTTTTCCGTATTTCTCGGATGCGGTAAGCACGATTTTGTATTAAATTTAATTAATTTATATAAACATTTATATAATAAATAAATAATAATTTATTATTAATTAGCAATGAAGAAAAACTTATTTATTCTACCGCGAATACAAAATCGTGCTTACCGCAGCCGAGAAATATCTAATGTCAGTTAGTTAGAGTAACAAGGAATTATCAAATTCTAACATTTTTTCAGTATGAATAAATTGTTTGAACAAAATTATCCTTGTTTTCTTAAAACTTCATTTCCCTTATAAATTTAGCTTTGTTTTACTTTAAAAATTAATAAAGTGAAGATTTCCTTCTTTCTTGTGGCCTAATGGCTTTAAACTTTATTTAAATTACATCAAAATTTTGACGCGTTTCGATGCAGTATTCTGCATCCTCATCAGAAAAAAACGGAAAACAAAAACGTCTGTAAAAAGATAATACAATAGATACACAGATCCAATGACTCATACACAGATACATGTTTTGTAAAAATATACATTATGTGTCTCAACATACGTACCAGACAAAATAAAAAGTCAAAAAATATATAAAAACGAACATCCAACATTCAGACATAACCTCAAAACAGGTCTGTCACTATTTCTTTAAAATCTTCATAAACGATAAATGAAATCATAAAATGGTAAAAAACCTTGTTTTTGACTAACAATAGTAGAAAAACCTTTTTTGAAAAAAACTTTTTATATAATAATAAAAAAGGTTTGAAAGAAAACCTTTTTTATTATTATATAAAAAGTTTTTTTCAAAAAAGGTTTTTCTACTATTGTTAGTCAAAAACAAGGTTTTTTACCATTTTATGATTTCATTTATCGTTTATGAAGATTTTAAAGAAATAGTGACAGACCTGTTTTGAGGTTATGTCTGAATGTTGGATGTTCGTTTTTATATATTTTTTGACTTTTTATTTTGTCTGGTACGTATGTTGAGACACATAATGTATATTTTTACAAAACATGTATCTGTGTATGAGTCATTGGATCTGTGTATCTATTGTATTATCTTTTTACAGACGTTTTTGTTTTCCGTTTTTTTCTGATGAGGATGCAGAATACTGCATCGAAACGCGTCAAAATTTTGATGTAATTTAAATAAAGTTTAAAGCCATTAGGCCACAAGAAAGAAGGAAATCTTCACTTTATTATACTTGGCTTAAAATGAAAAAGGAGCTATACACTCCATATATTTATTTTTTAAAAATTAATTTCTATTATATACATTTACTTTAAAATAGTGTTACATTAATAAAAATGCTTTAAAAGTCACCTCGTATAGAAGCATCTACACACTTTTCATTTCGGAAAAGGCTCGTGTGAGAGAATTCTCATACGAGCTACCGAGCTCGTATACGAACTCCGCGGTCCGTGTATCGAATTTTTTTACTGGGTAGTTACTCATTTAAGGGGTACACCTAGTGTAAGTGACTGAAAAACGGGAGATTTTCAGAAATTTTTTTCAGAGAAATTATTGCATCTAATTTTTTTAGTTTTGTACATATATATGTGTATAAATAGTAAACATTTTGTAATTTTTTCAAAGAAAAATATCTTTTTTAAGAGTTATTTGCTACCTCCTGAATATCCAAAAAAAGTTCTCCCACTGCTGCAGTGATTGCAACCTTCTCAGTGACTGAAATAAAAAAACCGAAAAGATTATTAAACTACGTTAAAGATGAATTTGATTATTTATTTAATTAACAACAATCTTTAATTTGAGTGAATTCAGCTTTAACTGTATTGAAATTAAATTTCAATATGTTAAATAGAATAGTACTCAAAATCAAACATCCCGAGGTAAACGTTATTTGCTCTTTCGGGAAAAATAATTATATTTTCAAAAAGGTAGTTGATCCTCCTTTTAGGTTTATTATCGAATCAATAACCCCGGTTAGACGGTATTTTAATTGAGAAAATTGTAGAAAAGGAAAAGGTGGCAACAGTTTGTTAAACCGTAATAAAACGCTTCTTGTAACATGAGTAGAATATAATATGTCCTGTTTTATTTAATTTAATAGGATTAAAACTACATACAATGATACAAATGACCAAGATTTTTCTATTCCCCTTTAAAAATAATTATGTTTATGACAAATAATAATTATTATTACAAAATATCCCTTTTAATAACATATACCCCTTATAGATTCTTAATTCATGTGTAACAATACAACTTTTATAGTATTTAACTATTATTAGTTACAATAAGGAATAATATTTGTTTATATTTTTATCTGTATGAAATATAGTATATGTGGGTGTAATTATATGCAGAATAGTGTGATAAACTAAAATTCAACTCACCAACTTACAATTTTTCTTATTTTTTTTTCAAGCGCAGAAAAGTATCTCTTTACTTTTCTTAGGTAGAAATATTCAGAGTCACACCTGTGACAAAATTTCTTATGCAAGCTAATTTTTTTTAATTATTTTCTTTTATTTAATCTTTTCTGTTATCATCAATGTAATACTTTAAATTATTTTTTTAAACAAATATCAAAATTGATTTTAATATTTAAAGTTCGGGGTCACCGAATTTAAATTTGTAATCAAACCTGATATTATTTGACAACAATGACAATGACAAAATACTTTTCAAACCACTAGACAGAGGTTCGATATTTAGCACTCCCTATTTTACTTTATTTATTCCACTTAAATATTTTCGTTCTTTCACATTATCAACACAATATTTTTTTTAATGATTTTTTTTATTTCCTTCTTTTTATACTTTATGAATTTATTCTTTTTATTTTATTATTTCACTTAATATTCACTTTTCGTATTCGTATTTTTGTTTAATTATATATTTTCAATTAGTGTAAAAGAATATTAAAAATTCTCAATTTAGTTCATGTTAATCAATTAACCAATAGAAATTTAAAATCAACCCTTGAATCTGGGAAAAAAATATAAACCTCCGCCTTTTGCGGGAATTAATTTCACAAAAAAAAATATAATATCAACCACTCTGTGGGAAAAACAAATTAAGACTCCCAGTCGTGTCTCGAACCTTGTCGAGAACAGTCATGTTTTGATCAATAACATTTACCTCAATTTCGTAAACGTGTTATTATCAAGTGAATAATCTTAATCTTTCAAAACTTCCAAACTATAACCGTGAAAAGTGTAATTGTGAAAAGTGAAAATTTTAGTGCTCGTGTACCACTTATCAACTCTGTAAAGTGATGCACCAAGGTGCACTCACCAAAAACTCAAAAAATGAATCCCAACCTTGAAAATTCACAAAGTACAGCACAGGCTACAAACTCACAGAAATCAAACAAACCTCAATCCACCCAAAGTTATGCAGCAGCTACCCAAAAAGACCAATTCCCTAAAAAAGACCAAGCAATAGTTATAGATTCTATAACAGACATTCTCATTGACAAATACATCTTAGAAATTGGCAAACTGACTAACCCAAGCAATATTAGATTCGTATCGATAATCTCAGGAAATCGAGTATGTATCTATCTAGACAGTAAACAAACGGTGAACGACATCACAACGAAACACACACACCTTGTAATCAACGACAACACTCTTCAAGTAAGACCTCTCATCACTCAATACAAACGATTAATACTCTCTAATGTATGCCCAGTCATTCCACACTACATATTAACAGAAGCTTTAAGCAAATTAAAAATAAGATCAAACTCAAGCATGACTTTTTTAAGGGCCGGAATGTCCAATCCCGGATATTCCCACATTCTCAGCTTCAGAAGACAAATTTACATCCATCCGGAAGATGAAAACCTAATCCCAGAATCGCTAAATATAACATTCGAAGACACAGCATATTGGATATATCTCTCCACAGACACTTTAAAATGTTTCCTTTGCAAACAAAGTGGACATATAGTCAAACAATGCCCTCAAACCAACACAACTTTAACCACAACAAACGATATGGAATCAACAGACCACCTAGAAGACTACTCATCTGCAATAAATAAATTTAGAGATTCACCAAGAAATAAACGCACTCTCTCTGACACCAAGTCCACGAAATCAAACGAGAACTCAAAAGAACCCCTCCACAACCCCACTACTGAAATCGAAGACAATCAAGCCACTGCTAAGGAAAATGATCAATTAAAAACAAACAATCAACAACCTACTCATATCAACAAAAAATCGAAAACCTCCAACACAAACCCGGAAATCAATCCCACTGAACCAACGAAAACCATCCAAGATCTAATCGACAACCCAAACAACAAATATCCCCTGAACTACACACAATACAAAAGCTTTATTGACAACACAAAGGGCACCAAAGACATCGCACCAATTGCCCTAGAATACTGCAATGACATAAACACACTCATCAAAATGTTATCAGAGATATACCCCCATCTCGACACCAAAAGTGCAAAATCAAACCACACAAGAATCATAAACAAATTAAAAAAAACCTTTAAAAATATAGACATAGAAACATCAAGTGAAGAATCAAATTCTTCAAGCTCTGAATCCGAAAAACCATAAACAAAATCAAACAATGCCCTTTAATATACTGCAGTGGAACTTAAATGGCTTAAACCGAAGACTTGAATTTTTACAACTTTTAATAAAAAACCAAAATCCTGAAATACTGTGTTTGCAAGAAACAAACTTCAAAGATTCATTAAGCACAAAATTAAAAAATTATTCTATTACCTTCAAAAATAGATTAAATACTAATCGTGCAAGCGGCGGAGTAGCTATCTACACAAAAAATGATATATACACCAAAGAAGTACAACTTACAACCAACTTAGAAGCCGTTGCAACTACAATACTTTTACAAAGAGAAATATGTATTTGCAACGTTTATATCCCAAACAACTACAACTTCAACCTCCAAGAACTACAACATTTAATCAACCAACTCCCAAAACCATTTATACTAACAGGAGACTTTAACAGTCACAACAATCTATGGGGATCTTCTAACACCGATTCACGAGGAAAAATAATAGATAAACTCCTAGATGACCCAGAAATTCTCTTACTTAACAACACTCAACCAACCCATTTTAATATAGCAAACGGAACATTTAGTGCAATCGACCTTAGCTTCAGCAGCGCTTCTATTGGACACCACTTAAATTGGCAAGTAATAGAAAATCTATATAATAGTGACCATTTCCCAATATTAATTAATTTCCAAAACCAAAACAATAACGAATTTCTCCACGAACCAACCTGGAAATTCAAAAAAGCAAATTGGGAAGAATTCACCAAAACACTCGAAAGAAAAATAGAATTTTTAAATACCCCTTCAGAAAATTACAATCAAATATACGAACTTGTATCCAACTTCACCTTCACTTCAGGACCAGATAAAATTCCAAACAATCTTTTAAAAAATTTACCAGACAAAGCATTATCTTATCTCCTGAAAATTTACAACACTATCTGGTCACGCGGAGTATTTCCCAAACAAAGGAGCCAATCAATAATTATCCCTATTCTCAAACCAGGTAAAGACAAACGACAACTAACGAGTTATCGACCAATAGCCTTAACTTGCACATTATGCAAACTCCTTGAAAAAATAATAAATAAAAGACTAAAATGGTTTTTAGAAAAAAACCAACTCCTTGACGAAAACCAAAACGGTAACAGGCAAAAAAGAAGTACTACAGACGCATTAATAAACTTAGAAGGATCAATCTGCGACGCCTTTATTAACAACCAACACCTCCTCACAGTATGCCTAGATGTCGAAAAAGCCTATGAAATGGTGTGGAGAAACCACATAATACAAAGTCTCTCAAATTACAACGTAAAAGGAAAAATTTTAATTTTCATACAAAATTTTCTCCAAAACAGATACATTCAAGTACGAGTAAACAATCATCTCTCCGAAAAAATTAAACTCGAAAACGGAGTACCCCAAGGATCTGTCTTAAGTTCAACTTTATTCCTAATCTCATTTAACGACGTCAGTAAATGCTTCAGAACCCCTGTCAAATGCAGTATATACGCAGATGATATAACAGCTTACTGTAAAGGCAAAAACCTTGATATCACCGAAAACACAATGCAAGAAAGTTTGTACTCATTACAAAATTGGTCAAAAACAACAGGTTACTAATTTTCCAGCACAAGATCCAACTGCATAATTTTTTCAAAAGTAAAACCTAACACAAAAAACCCACAACTAAAAATCAACAATCAACTACTCCCAGTCACGAATACAATTAAAATCCTAGGATTAAATTTTGACAACCAATTAAAATGGACTACACATATAACAGAACTAAAAAACTCCTGCAAAAGAAAATTAAACATAATTAAAACCTTAGCAAAAAGAAATTGGGGAGCAGATCAGAAACTCTTAATCAACACATACATCGCAACCATCAGATCAAAATTTGACTACTGCTGCTCCATCTATAGCTCCGCAAAACCAAATGAACTGGAAAAACTATCACCCATACACAACTCAGCACTCAGAATATCCCTGGGAGCCTTCTGCACGAGCCCAGTTGACTGCATCCTCAGCGAAGCACTTCAACTACCTCTAAACCTAAGAAGAAGAAACCTACGTTTAATAACAGCATCAAAAATTGCTTCTACACCTACAAATCCAGCTTATAAAAATATTTTTGAAGGAAAACACCAACAAAAATACAATGAATCACCCAATTATCCACAACCTTTTTACCACAGAATTACACAAGACTTAGCCTCACTAAACTCAACTCTACCACAAATAAGTCACTACAGGCCTCACTTTATTCCCCCTTGGCAAATTGTTTTACCCCAAATAAACTTAGAACTTCAAAAACTATCAAAAAAGAACACAGAACCCGTTTTATATAGGACACAGTTTGAAGAACTTAAAACAAAATTTCTAGATTACACACACATCTACACCGATGGATCCAAAACCAAAACAGGAGCAGGATGCAGTGTTCATACCTCCGAAATAAACCTACAATTCAAACTCCCTAAATATTACCCCATCATCAAATGTGAAACATATGCAATACTAAAAGCCTTAAAGTTCATCTACAATTCTAATGACGAAAAATTCATAATTTTCACCGACTCCTTAAGTGGTATAAAAGCAATACAAAATTTTACAAAATACGACAAAATCACCCAACGCATCCAAGAACTAAGCACAAAAGTAACAGAAAAAAGAAAAGAAGTCATCTTAATCTGGATCCCATCCCACATTTGTATACCTGGAAATGAAGCAGCAGACACTCTTGCAAAAACAGCACACACCCTAGAAACGATAGATGAAGCAGCAATAATTGAACCTCAAGATTTGAAGAGATTCTTCAAAAAAAAAATATTGAAACTATGGAACATACATTGGAAAACCAGACCCCCTACCAAACTACACCAAATAAAAAACAATGTTTACGACAACCACCAAATATTACTAGACAGCCGAAAAGATCAAGTCACCGTAACTCGCCTTCGAATTGGACATACCTACATAACACACCAACACCTGCTAACAAGAGAAGACCCCCTTTATGCAGCCAGTGTTTAGTAACCTTCTCCATAAAACACATTTTAATAGACTGCTCCAAATTTAATATGCACAGAAGCAATCTCAAAATAACAAATCAACTCAAGAAAATACTAAGTGATTACAAGATGTTCCAAAAAGTGCTAAAACTATTAAAAACAAAAAAACTATTAGACCTAATTAAAAAAAAATGAAAGTAAATAAACAAATGTAATCAAATGTAAAAACACCAATGTATCCGTCGCTAATGACCCTGGCCGTCGATGCGACTTTAAACTTTTAAATAAAAAATAAAAAAAAATAAAAAAATTAAGACTCCTCTATTCTTCACGAATAAAATCGGTCACACCTTGAAAATCGGCTTGGAATTTATTGAAAGTGGGGGACTCCGTTGCACACGGCCCCTCAAATTTATTGTTGCTAGGCAAGCTTTTTGCAAGCTTGCAAATTCTTTAAAAGTGGCGTGATACTAGTTCAAATACTCGATACTCTATATTGCCAATGTGTAGGTGTTTCCATTGCCTTTGGTGTTTTACCAATACATTTAAAGTCTTCTCTGTAAATTTGTTTTTCTTATGATTCTGACAATTTTTAATAGTCGTTGGATGATTTATATTCTTTAGAATTTTAGTATTTTCATAATTAAAATATTATTTCGATAACATCCCAAGACAAAATAAAAGAAATAAGGTTTTAGTTGTTTCCTTTTTGTTTTAAACATAGATTGAATGATTTTGAATACGTTGTTAAATAGTAAATTGATGAATTGATCAATAGTAAAATTACACCCTTTCTATTAATTGTGTAAATAAAAATACTTAATTTTAAAACATTAATTCCCCTATTTCCCTTTAAAGTTAAATAACATCGAAGATGCCTTATTTGTAAATAAAAAATAAAAAAAAAATAGTTACGAATCCGAACGTAACAAATACCCCCCTTTTTTGGCTGACGTCCCTTGTCAGCTTCATGTTACACATATCATTTTTGTAATATTTTACATATAAGTTTTTCATTCCATTATTTTAAAAATTACAGGAATTGTTACTGCTTAAAAGAGTACAATTTAAACTGAAACAAACTTCTGTTTGTATATATGTTATGTCCCGAGCAAGAGAAAGGCTTTAAATAATTTTAATTATTTATTTAAATAGGTTGTTAAAACCAGTTAGCTGATTAATCAGGTTGGTAAGGCCTGATCTTTACTTTTATATTAGGATCGTGATCACTTGTCAAAACTATGGGTTTTGCGTTAAAAACAAGAATAATATTCCCTTTATAAATTTATTGTTTATAATATTAAGTAAAATTACAATTATTACAATTGATTACTTACGTTTATTACACAATATTCGTTGACAAAGTAGAGCAAAGTCGTTATATTTAGGTTCTTGATTTGTTTCGTTTCAAATGAATGAAACTTAAAGTTTGTTATGTTACACTTATGTAACTTTCACAACTTTGTAAGAGTTTTGCTATAAATTAACAGTTTCACGTTATCTAAGTGTTAAATTATTTATCTTGCACCTTTTACGGAAAGAAACTTGTTTCTAAGTGATAACAATATAACTTGCACCTTTTACGGAAAGAATTAATGAAATTTACACTGTTAATTTTGTATAACAAATACGACAGTTAAAACAACAAAATTAATGATTCTAAGTGTTAAATTATTATCTTGTACCTTTTACGGAAAGAAACTTGTTTCTAAGTGATAAATTATCTAACTTGCACATTTTACGGAAAGAATTCGATAACTCGCGTTTAAACTGAAGGGTCGCTCTACAATGATACTATTCGCTCTGAATTACACCGGAACTTTTGACAATTGCTACGATTTTTGCAGCAGCTTATATAGTTTCTAATCTAATGCATTTTGGGGAAGCTAAGTGGTGGAAGCATCTTGTTTTGGGTGTTTTCGCCACACGTCGTTTTAGGCACGTACGACATGCACTGCTTTAGTCACGTACGACATGCACTGTTTTAGGCACGTACTATTGCAATATTATCCGTTTATTCTTTCCTTCTATTGATTATTTCAACTTATAATAGCCAATAATTACAATACTGCTGAATTCAAATATCAATACGCACATTTAGTTATTAATCGAATCAGCAAACGATATTTGATTAATCGATTGTCGATAATCGATTTGCCTTCGATTCGACCAATTTGAATGTGCTTACAATTTCAATTCAGTAGTAACGATTTATTTAATAACTATTTTATTACCATTTTGCATATATATGTGTATGCATATATAATTATATTGTGAACGCGTTTTACTCTAATAGTATTTTCCTTTTATCATGCGTCATCCTTTTCATTCATCCTTGACACTTGTCCTAAAGCATGGTTCATTGACTCATCTTACTCTTTTGTTTATATGAGTAGTAACACGTGTTAGTAATTTCCATAACGTATTTCGTAAAAATACACAGAGTCTTTCTTTTGTTTAGATTTTACCATTCATTTACATATTTTTGTTGCAGAATGCAAGGAGTTAGTGGTAGATTTTGCCCTTGTGGGAAATTTGTTTCCATGATAATAAGAGAAGTAAAATGTGATTGTGGTACCACATTAGAGGATCCTGAACTACCAAAAATTGAGCCCATGGAGATTCCTGATAATGGTACTATTGATGTAAATTTATGTGGAAGAGAATGTGTTTGTGGTCGATTTGTTATTCAAGATAGATGGCTTTTGAAATGTCAATGTGGTGCATTGTTGCCTGAGCAAGGTGTTGAAGTGTCCGGGCCAGTAGATTCGCTTAATTTGAATATTGAAAGTGACATAGTGGACATTATTAATTAGTTATCTTATACAAAATTCAAATATACATACACAATTACGCATACACAAGCATACACACGCATAACTTGACAATAACTGTACTTTTACTCTTACTTTACAATAAATTTATTTTAAATAATGTAATCATCCATGTTTACTTTATTCCTTGTGTTTATTACTTTTATTGATTTTTAATTTAAACTTTCTTCTCTTTTTATTTTATTTTGAATTTTATAATTGTAATATATTAATTCCTTTCAAGGTACTGATTATTATTTGTCGATGCATATTGATTAATTTCATATTTCGAATAATTTTATTTTTCTCGAACAATCTATTAAATTTTTAATTAATTTTAACATCTCTAATATAAAATTGTGTCGTAATCGATTTATTTATTGATTAATTCGATTATTTTGGTCGAATTTGCTGAGAGAAACATCAGGGGAGCATGAACACGCAGGGAGTACCTTTGCAAGTTCGAGCGGAGATCGAGAGACTTCAACGCCTGGGTAAAATGGCAAAGTCGGCACAACGACAATATGGCCCGAGAGTCCCACTAATCTTTACTCTTTTTCTTTTATCGTGACCAATATTTTAATTAATATTCTATATTTTATATTCTTAAAGTTATTTTATTAAAATTTTTAACTAATTTCGTTTTACTATGACTGTTGTTTTTGTTTCTCTTTTGTTTATTATGTTTATTATTATTATTCATTGATGTTTATGGTGTTCTGATTATAGTTGTTAATTACAATCATCGTGATTATATAACAATTTTCTTTACATAATTTATCAAAAGTTATTTATTTATTATACATATTTTGTTTATTTAATTTATGATTATTAATAAATAATTCAATTTTTAGTGTTAATTACACTCACTTTATTGTGATTAATCAAATAATTTAGTAATTTTTATTTATGTGATTATTTAACGATTTTATTGACAATAATCATCAAAATTTAATAACAGTCATAATTTATAATATTAATGAACTATTATTCGTTTATATTTCATACTATTGGCATTATTAAAGAAGAAACGCACCAAGAACATGATCGTTAAGAGTGTAAGCGACAGCGAGAGTTGCATGAGTTGCAGACTTTAATGCCTCTCGATCTCGCTTAGCGTATAAGAGAGGCATGGGCCCGACCGTATAGCTATTGGAGAGAAGGCGTATGCCTGTACACCGTGCGTCGCGAGAGACCCTCCTCTTCTTTCATGCTGCCCTGATACCTTCAGCTCTTTGCTGGGACTTTTAAAGCCAATTATTATTAACAATAATTGTTAATAATAGTAATAATTATGTTCCTTGCTCACTTTGACGACTTATTGTTCTAATTTTATAGAAATATATGCATATTTTAAACTTACATTAATTAATTATCGTTTGTTAACTAGTTATTATTTAACAATCAATTAATGCTTAGTTTTAGAAATATACGTATATATAATTATTATAATTATATTTTTTTCTTAATTATTAGTTGTTTTTATTTAATTAATCAATTAGTCAACTAATTAATTAATTAATTGTATTTTATTTTATTTATTGTATATATTTTCATTTATTTAATTATTTATTAACTTATTTGTTGTTAGTGTTAGGTTATTCTAATTGTCATTAGTATTTTATTAATCAACAATTATTATTCCAATGCATTTAATCATTTATTTTTGCATATGGAATTAATACTTTATTAAATGTTCATATGGATCAATAATTATTGACTATTTATTAATAATGAAGCTTGATTATGGTTATTATTTTTGTTAATATAATCTAAATTTTAAGGGATATTTAGTAATTATAAGCAATAATGTGGATATTGTTATGATTTTTATTCGATTTCCATCGTGAAGAGCGAATTTAAAATTTTGAATTTGAATTATTTGCCGCTTTTTCATGGTGGTTTCCGAACAAGACATGCGCGATATATACATAGCTTTAGAGTCGATTCATGCGATCGATGTTTGTGAGCTTAAGGTTTTCGGCGGGCTGATTTGAATTGTGTCGCCTCTTGGCGGTTTATAGAGGCCTGGTTATTTTAACTCTGTTAGTGGCTCTATTTCTTCAAATTTTTCGGGATTTTTGGGCCTGGTCCTCCCTCCTTAGAGTTTACATTGTCTCCAATGTATGTGAGCTCCAATTGGACCAATAATCCTTACACATTTGATCGATTATTATTCGATCTTTGACTTCTCTTTGTTACGACTTTATAAAGTACGTATAGGTTTTTAACTACTATCAATGCTATCAATAATAATAATATTTTGAAAGCTATTGATATATAATTAACAGCGTCAGATATGTGTCCCAAAAGTGGTGACCCGTTTTATGGGAGGGGGCGGTTATTTATTCGCCCCCCGTACATAAATTTAAAAATAAATGTTGCCGGGGACGGGACCCGGTATGTTCTTCTGCCTGGGCAGGCGAGGTTTGGGCCCAGTTGTTAATTTTAAGGTTTTTATTTGTATTTTAGTATTAAGTTTTTATAATAAATAATTTTTAGTATTTTAATCATTGTTTATTTATTAGTTCCCTCTTTTTATTATATATATATATATATATATATATATATATATATATATATATATATATATATATATATATTGAATGGCCCGTATTTATGAGCTCCACAAGTTTAGCACATAAATATGGGCGTATGTATGCATTGCCCGTATTTATGGGCTTTATAAGCTGGGCCCATATTTATGGGCTTTGCATACTTAAAGAAGCCCATAATTATGGGTTTTATTATTCATTCGTGTTTTTAGTTGCACTTATGTGCATAAATTTAAATTTGGGTGGGGAATTTAAAATTTTTATTAAATCTAGGGACTTTTGTTTTCAGTGGGTTTTAACCTGCTGGTTACTAAATTTGAATTTTGGACATTGATTATATGCATATAGATCGCATAGTGAATCGTACTTTAGGTTTTCATCCATGAGAGACTGAATTTGAAGACAAGGATAGGTATATGTTTTCATCCTTGAGAGACTGAATTTAAAGACAAGGATAGGTATATGTTTTCATCCTTGAGAGACTGAATTTGAAATTTTATTTTCATTTGTTTATTGTGATATTGCAATAAAATTTTGTGTTTTGGGCTTTGATTCAATAAGATATTACTTATTTGTTGCTATTTAGATACATTTTTCTAACCTGTTGGTTATTAATTTTGAATTTTTGTCATTGATTATATGCATATAGATCTCGTGGCGTAAGTCTACGTAAGTTCGCGTTGAGCAGTTTCTCGTTGCTACCTTTATGTTTCATATATCGATATGCGATAATTGTACTTGAAATGCATATTATTGTTTAATTTTAACCTTCTTCTTCTTCTTCTTCTTAGGTTATGGCTTCGACTTGTCAGGCCAATTCAAGTAAATTTTAACCTGTTTTTAATAAAATTTACTTATAATTAACAGAATTATTAATAATTATCTTCCTTTTATCATTTTAATTATTATAGAGATGTAATTGTTATTAATGAATGTAATTATGGGTTGTTAGAAAAGGACATATATATTCCGTTTTTCTTCGTTATTTACTATAATTTAATAAATTTTTGGGTTTTGTTTTTTGAGTTAATAAGTTTTTATTTTATTGCTTCTGTTTAATTATATTTGTTGAATTTTTACTTAACAAATTTGTTTATTTATAAGAAATTAACCTTTTAGAAAAGGATAGATATACTTTGTTTTCTCCTTTTTCTGGTTGAATGAGTACTGTTATTGGTTAGTATTTATTATTTTAAGAATTTGTTTATGTTTTTCAATAATCTGACCTTAATTTGTGTTGTAAATTATGGTCAGTTTACAATAATTTTTAAATCATTTGTGAGAATTTAAAGAGTTAGTTGCTTCATGTACAGAAGTATTGTAAGCAAACATTGCAAAAGGCAGTAATCTATCCCAATCGTCACAGTCTGTGGTGTATTGTTTTATATAGTCTGCTAATACAGCATGGCTGCGTTCTAAAGCTCCGTTAGTTTGTGGCCTATAACCTGAAGTTGTTACTTGTTAGACTTTGAATATTTTTGATAGTTTTGACATTAATTTGCCAATAAATGAAGCACCTTTATCGGTTAAAATAACTTTTGGTGCTCCGTAAACTGAAAATAATTCTTTGGCAACTGCGTGAGCAATAGTAGTTGCTGAAATATCGGGTATTGCTACGGCTATGCAATATTTAGATAAGTGGTCTTGCATAGTTAAAATATGACAATTTCCGTCTGGGGTTGTAGGAAGTTTTCCTACAGTGTCTAATGAAACTTTGTCAAAAACGTCCAAAGGTGTGTCGGTTATAATCATTGGTTCCCTGGTTTTTGCTCTAACTAGTTTTTGAGTTTGACATGTGGGACATCTTCTCACAAATTCTGTTACTTGTTCTTTAATTCTAGGCCAGTAAAATTTTTCGCGAATTCTTTTGTAAGTTTTTACTATTCCTTTGTGTCCCGCTATTTTACTTCTATGAAATTCGCTGATAATATATTCTCTGTTTTCTTCTTTTGGGACAGAAACTTGTCCATGACAGATAGTTATATTGATATCGCTTTTATAGAAAATTGATTCAATTATTTGCATAAATTCCCCTTTCCTTAATTCGTCAGTGAAATCACCGTGTCGATAAATTCTTACTTCTTTTACTTTTTCTTTATGTAAAAGAATTTTTAAATCCTGTATTCCTGAAATTAGATCTGCCTTTAATACTGGATCGTAATATTTATCTTTCACTATTATAGAATATACATTATGTTTTCCTCTTGGAGTTACAAGAATTTGTCCTTTAATGGGTTTTTTACTTTTAATTTCTTCTGGATCTATTACTGCAATATCTATAAGCAATCTGCTTATTGGAGTGGTAAATTCACAACCAGCAGATAGAAAATGCACGTAATTATTTCGATAATAAGTTAGATTTTCTCTGTGACTGGTTATATTTGAGGATTTTTCAGGTGTTTTCGAATAACATGAGGGCAAATCTGGAGGAATACTTTCTAGGAGTGTTTTTCTTAAAGAAGTTGACTTAATTTTATTTTCCTTAATTTCATTTTCAGCTGTATCGCTTTCTTCTTCGTCGTCTGTTTCATTTTCTGATTCGACATCTGTTTCATGTAATGAAGTGTGATAAGGTGTTGACATAGCTTTTGGAGTTTTGAAGGTTACAGGTGTGTTGGGTTCTAATGATGTGGATCTAAAATTCACACTTTTATTTTTATTTTTGTCTATATCAACTTTTGTTGGTGTTTGGTGTATTTCTTTTCTGCTTAAAAGCGTTGTGTTATCTTCTTCTTCAGAACTGTCTTCGCTTTCACTAATTGGTGGGTCTATCGTTAGTACAGTTGTTTCTGGAATTGGGAAGTTTACAACTTTGGATTGCGTTTCTGGAGGTGCACTTTTAGGACCTGGTATATTCTTGATAGCCGCTGGCGGAAGTTTCAAACTGGGAAGTACACTTCTACTTGCCTTTTGAATAGGAGGAATTGGTGTTTCTCTCTCTTCGTCAGTGCTACTTTCAGATGTATTTTCGTCTATTGTTTTTTTTCTGGGTTGTAATGCTCTTCTTTGTGATACTCTTGAACCAATGGTACTTTGGTCTAGTGTGGACTTTAGAGTAGGTGGTTGAAATGTTCGTCGTTGTGCTACTCTTGAACCAATTGAGCTTTGGTCTAAAGTGGATTTTGAAGTGGATGGTTTTAATATTGATTTTGGAGGTTGTAATTTCGATTTTTGAGGATTAGAAGGAATGTTTGATGAAGTTTTAGTTTGGGTTTTTGGGGTTTTGTCAATATGTTTGTTGATCAAAATTTTTACTTGTTTTTGATCATTACTGGTTTCGGAATTTTCGTCGATATCTTCTTCCATAACATTTCTGGATATAGCATCGGCATTTGTGTTTAATTTTCCTGATTTGTGTTGAAATTCATACTCATAATCTCTTAATTTTAATCTCCATCTTATTAATTGTTGTCCTGGATGCTTTATAGTGTCGATCCATCTCAATGGCTCGTGGTCGCTAACTAAAGTAAACTTCTTTCCATATATATATGGCCTGAAGTGCTGGACTGCATATAGGACTGCTAGACATTCTTTTTCAGTTGTGGAATAGTTTAATTCTGGCGCATTTAGTACTCTGGATAAATAAGCAATAGGCAGGTCGAATCCATCTTTTTCTTGACTCAATACTGCACCTATAGCATAATCAGATGCATCTGTTGTTAATGTAAAAGGTTTTTCATAATCTGGGTATTGTAAAATTGAGCTAGTGCATAAGGCTTCTCTCAGATCTTTGAAACTGGCTTCTTGTTCTTGTTTCCATTCGAATTTTACATCCTTCTTGAGTAGATTAGATAATGGTTTGGCTTTGGCTGAGAAATCTTTGATAAATCTTCGATAATATCCTGCTAATCCTAAAAATTGCTTGACATTTCTTGGAGTCCTTGGAGTCGGAAAATTTTTGACTGCCTCGACTGTTTTAGGGTAAGGTTTTACTCCGTCGCTACTTATTATATGGCCTAAATAGGCCACTTCTTTAAAAAGAAATTCGCATTTTTCCGGTTGTAACGAGAGATTGGCATCTTTTAGTCTTTGCAATAGTCTCTTTACCTTTTTCCCGTGTTCTTCTAAACTATTTGCATAAACGACGATGTCATCTAGATATACGAATAATTCGACTACTTGGAGTCCAGTTAGAACTTGATCCATTAGTCTTTGGAATGTTGATGGTGAGTTCTTTAATCCCATGGGCATTCTGATGTATTCATAATGTCCATGCGTGGTGGAAAATGCTGTTTTCGATCTATCGAGGGGATCTAATTCTATTTGGTGAAATCCACTGCCTAAATCGAATACTGAAAAGTATTTGGCTCCTCCCAAGGTATCAAGTATACTAGTGATATTTGTCAGTGGATAGCAATCACCGATTGTCTTCTCATTCAATGCTCTGAAATCAATCACGATTCTCCATTTTTTCTTACCAGTTTCATCGATGTTTTTGGGAACTATAAGTAATGGTGAGTTGTATGGAGAGTAAGAAGGACCTATGGCTCCTTCTGTTTTCATTCTATCGATGACTTTGTCGATTTCTTCCTTTTGAGATGGAGAAAATCTGTATTGTTTAACATGAATTGCTATTTCATCTTTAGTAATGATTTTATGTTGAACTTTATGAGTTGAAGTTAGTTGTTCTCCTGGGAGATGAAAACTATGCGGGAATTCTGTAACTATCTGCTTTACATGTTCTTTTTATCCTTATTTAAATGATCCAATCTTAAATATTCTAATATCGCTGAAACTTTATCTGTTGGTGGTGTATATTCTTCTTCTGTGGAGTAATCATCCGAATCTTCACCTGGTAATTTGTAAAATTCGAAAGGAATTAATTCCTGAGGTGGTATGTCGATTTCGGCGTCTTCAGATGTCATATTTATAGCATAGATGTGGCAAACTCCATCCTGATTGGTTACTACACCTTCACCTACTAGTAGTCCTTCAGCTGTTTTTATTAAAGGTAAATATCCTTCTTTTAATTCCGTGTTTAGAATATCGATTGGTATTACCTGTCTAGTTCTAGCCTTAATAGTTACATTTCTTCTTTTATTAGCCTTATTTTCTGTTAAAGCATCTCTGGCTTCAGTTGATTCTTTGTCTGCGAACAATATTGGTTTTACTGGATTTGAATGTGTAACAATTGTGTTATGCCAAAAAGAAATTTCAACTTTTTCTTCGCGCAGATATTCTCGACCTAATATACCGTCAGATTCTATAGGGAAATCTGTAGGTACTACTTGGAAAGTTATTTGTTTCGTATTTATTTCAATTTGAACGGTTCCTAACGTCAAAATTTTTATAGGGACGATACCAGCTATGTGTATAGCTTCTTCTCGGATTATATTTAAATCTGGTAATATTATGTTTTCCTTGATTATGTTTACATCAGCTCCTGTCTCTATTAACAAGGTTGCTGAAGATGTTTAAAAACTTGGAGAATTTATTATTATTAATGGAGATTCTCTTGAATTTCTGGCGTGGAAGATGTGTTTTGTAATGATAGAATCCTCGCATTGGCTGGACGCTCTTTATGATCTCCATTCGTCGTCGCGTCTGTCCGTCGAGTTTATAACTTTCGTGACGTTGTTCACATTGTAAAGCAATGTCGAATGGATCTTTAAGATTTTGGGGGTTTCGTGCCTCTATTACAGTTGACATGGAATCTGGAAGTCCTTTGATAAAAGATTCCAATGCACATAGATTTAGAGGTTGCATTTGTATTTTAGCATTAGGAGCTCCATAAGAACTAGCGAGTGTCGCATTTGCCCCTGCTAATAATTGAGATAATCTGTCATAAAATTCACTAACATTTTCGTTGCGATTCATACGAATTGTGGATATTTCTTGCAAATACCATGCATAGGATTTATGAGTGGAATATGTTTGTTTTAAATGATCTATTAATTCGATAATGGTTCCAAACGACTTACCTTGAGTACTGCTTCTAGCAGCACCCTTTAATTTAGCAAGAATAGATTTCAAATACTGATCCTCACAATTTTTTGGAATGGATGATGCAGCATTCAAAATATTATCAATAAAATCTTTAACCGGCATATTATGCCCGTCATAAAAAGGAATATTCATTAAACCTTGTTGTAACGCAAAACATTCCGCCATAGAATTTACCATAGTGTCGAAAAGGGTCCTATTCATGGAGGTTGCAAAGGTTGCATCGTTGGGTGGAATAGTATTATTATCATCATCGTCTATATTCTTTTTGATGTTTATTTCTACGAGTCATTTTATTGTTTATTAGAATAGTTCGTTAATAATATCAAATAAGAATGGAAGTCCTAAAACTCCAATAATATCTGAATTATCGTCACAAATTATGGTTTGAATTTCTATCACTGTATGGTTAATACAAATTTTCGTTTCCCCGTGTGTTCGTATAGTTCCGTCTCTTAAAAAGTATTTTAGTACACGATTTATTCCTAGGAAGGGGTTAACTTTGTCTTCTTTAATTAAGTTTATTGGTAAAGAAGGATCTAGTATAAATCGACCTTCGTTGCCGATAAAGAGCGATGAGTTTAGTAACAATTGAGGATATAATTCGTTATTCTTTATTAAAAAGTGAAAGTATGAATTCATAAGGAAGTTCAAGATGGTGGTTTGTTAGAGGAGTCGCGACCGGCTTAAGATACGTGTGAGAGTTGCCTTTAAAGTGTACGTCTGACTTGCCTTGCGGCGTACTACTTGTAGCTTTCGCGCGCGAAACCGATGAGTAGTTTAAGTGATTGAGGAGATGATTAATAATATTAACCGCGAGATTTAATTATGACTTCTTGTATTAATATGTTCTCCTAATACCTTTCTTGCGTGAAAATTTGTTTAGATCAATATACCCGTTAATTTATTGGTTTTAAAATTTTTGAAAATATGCCAAAATTTTAGGCACCAAATTAACATAAAGATTGCTATAACAAAAATTGTTGTTATTAAAGAAAAGTATTGCATATGTTAGTATCGAGAATAATCACAATACAAATTCACTAGTGTCTGTATTTAAGAAGGGTAAGCCCAATATACCTGTCAAATCGTTTTGTCTACTATTAATATAAGTTCGAAACTCGATTGGTTTATTTGCAATTATTATTTCTGTTGTTTCAGAAGTAACAAAAGAACCTGAATTTAGAGTGATTGATTCTGATCGGTCTATTACAATACCTGGCGCTAATTTTCTCTCGTTTATTAAATTAATGTTTAAAGCAGGATTTATTAAGAAAAGACCTCTTTTTTCCTTTAAATTGGGTGATGATATGTAAATATTTGGAAAAATATCCGTATTAAATTCAATATTATTAACGTAACAATTCATGGATATTTTCGGCAAGACGAATTTCGTATTATTCTACAAATGCGTCTAATAAATCGTTGTCTAAATGTATTTGCTCTCCTTCGAGCTCTTCTATCGTATTCTCTAGCAATTCGACTAAAGTGATTGGTTTCGAATAATCGATCTAGGAAAGGTGCGCCTAAAACACCAATAATTTCGGAGTTACTTTCATAATCGATAGTTTCGAATTTCAAAGAAAAATCACAAAATTCTACTATGGCACTACCGTTGGTGTGAATTGAGTTATGTCGAAGTGTGTATCGAATATTTCTATCGATGTTGATAAATGAAGACAATTCTGTTTCTTTTATTATATTTAATCGACTAGTATTATCGATAAGAAATATACCTTTGTGAGATGTTAAATCTCCTGAGATTAATTCGATTTGAGGATAATTAAAGTTGTTAATTATGTCAAAATATCTATTCATCTAATTTCCGATTATTTTTATATATTCTTGTTAAATAGATAATTTATTTATCAGCTTATTGTTTACTTTATTATTTTTATTTCAATTTTTCCTTTTTGGACTTGCATACCAAATTATTGCAATTAATATTAGGTACACTATTATCATACAACAATAAGCAAAACACATTAAATTTAATGAGAGTTTATTTTGTTATTTATTGGATTTTAATTACACCTTTTATTTCTTCAAGATTTGCTCCGTTTTATTTAATAAATTTTCGAAAAATTTAGAAAATTCTTCTTGAGTTTTCAATTCTTTAATGGTATTTTTTGCTTGGAAATTTTCTACAAATTTTTCCGATTCTAGTGATGATTCAATATTAAATCTTCTTTGTGCCTCGATTCCTCCTCGATTTCTAATTTTCTTTGTTGTCGGAGTTTTATCGCACATAATTCTTAACTGCAAATTAATGACATTTTTAGTTATTTAATGTCTTTAATAATTTTGTTTATTAATACTTCGAAATATTTAAAAGAAGCAGTTTACAATTAATTTAAAGAGTCAAAGAAACATTTGGAGAAGGTAAAAAGGGTAAATAAATTGACAGATTCGCCGGACGGCGTATTTGTCGTTTGATTAATTAAAATTCGCCAAACGGCGCAATAATAATTTCACAAAATAAGAGTGAATGTGATTTTAATTTTAATTAGAAGAAAGGAAATCCTTAATTGAACCGTCCGGCCGGACGGCGCAGACTATTCTCAATTTCGAGCCGAAATTCGCCGGACGGCGCAAGGACAGCTCAAATACAGGATTATTTGTGGGAATTAGGAAATTGTTTATAAATTGTAAACAATTAAGAGTTAGTTGACTATGGTTCGAATGTGAATTTTGAATTTAGAGTTAATTCTGACTCTTAAATTAAAAATTGTAAAAATATTTTTTTTTGAACAAATTTTTTTTTTAATTAATTTGTTTATAACAAAAGTGACAATTCCACCGCTGCCACCAAATCAGCTGTTATGTCCCGAGCAAGAGAAAGGCTTTAAATAATTTTAATTATTTATTTAAATAGGTTGTTAAAACCAGTTAGCTGATTAATCAGGTTGGTAAGGCCTGATCTTTATTTTTATAGTAGGATCGTGATCACTTGTTAAAACTATGGGTTTTGCGTTAAAAACAAGAATAATATTCCCTTTATAAATTTATTGTTTATAGTATTAAGTAAAGTTACAATTATTACAATTGGTTACTTACGTTTATTACACAATATTCGTTGACAAAGTACAGCAAAGTCGTTATATTTAGGTTCTTGATTTGTTTCGTTTCAAATGAATGAAACTTAAAGTTTGTTATGTTACACTTATGTAACTTTCACAACTTTGTAAGAGTTTTGCTATAAATTAACAGTTTCACGTTATCTAAGTGTTAAATTATTTATCTTGCACCTTTTACGGAAAGAAACTTGTTTCTAAGTGATAACAATATAACTTGCACCTTTTACGGAAAGAATTAATGAAATTTACACTGTTAATTTTGTATAACAAATACGACAGTTAAAACAACAAAATTAATGATTCTAAGTGTTAAATTATTATCTTGCACCTTTTTACGGGAAAGAAACTTGTTTCTAAGTGATAAATAATCTAACTTGCACCTTTTTACGGAAAGAATACAGTAACTCGCGTTTAAACTGAAGGGTCGCTCTACAATGATACTATTCGCTCTGAATTACACCGGAACTTTTGACAATTGCTACGATTTTTGCAGCAGCTTATATAGTTTCTAATCTAATGCATTTTGGGGAAGCTAAGTGGTGGAAGCATCTTGCTTTGGGTGTTTTCGCCACACGTCGTTTTAGGCACGTACTATTGCAATATTATCCGTTTATTCTTTCCTTCTATTGATTATTTCAACTTATAATAGCCAATAATTACAATACTGCTGAATTAAAATATCAATACGCACATTTAGTTATTAATCGAATCAGCAAACGATATTCGATTAATCGATTGTCGATAATCGATTTGTCTTCGATTCGACCAATTTGAATGTGCTTATAATTTCAATTCAGTAGTAACGATTTATTTAATAACTATTTTATTACCATTTTGCATATATATGTGTATGAATATATAATTATATTGTGAACGCGTTTTACTCTAATAGTATTTTCCTTTTATCATGCGTCATCCTTTTCATTCATGCTTGACACTTGTCCTAAAGCATGGTTCATTGACTCATCTTACTCTTTTGTTTATATGAGTAGTTAACACGTGTTAGAAATTAATATGAACGAAATATTAAATTGTTCCATCATATTAATTTCTTGATTTTCAAAATGAACCATGTTTTCAGACATTTGTCTAATAAATATTTAATAGGATTGACAAATTTATAAAAATTATTTAAAATTTAAAATATGTCGGGATGTAACAATATAGTTTCTTTTTTTTTTAATAATTCGTTTCCTCTTTTTTTATTTTAGGAAGATTTTTAGTTAGATATGGTTTGCTTTAGTTTAATTAGAATGAAGATGAATAACAAATTTTTACTGTCGAACGATGATTGTTTTAACAGGCTTGCTTATTAAATTAAAACGAAATTTTGGGCCTGGTAAAACGAATATATCCTTAAAAAAAATTTAATTCATTAATTCTAGTGCTTTATAAATATTTATTCCATTTTAGCAAGCCGAAAACTTATTTCGATTTCACATACATTATTCGTGACTTTTGTTTTTATGATTTTTGTATTTAATTTCAAACATTACCTTATATTCGTGCATTGCATTTGTTTTTTTTAATTATTCAATTATTTACATTTTCTGTGCCTATGTCTATACTTTTAGTTGTAGTGATTGAACTTGTAATGTAATTTTGAAATTATTTCACATTTTATTGAATAGTTACAAAAAAATTTTTTTTTTAAATTTTTGAATTTGATTTGTTATTTGATCTAGTTTTGTATTTCTATTTTGCTTGCAGTCTATTTCATAATTGTTGTTCTGAAGAGTTATTTTGTTGTGATGAACAATTTGTAGTTTTGTATTTCTAAGTGAAACAGTTATAATAAGTCTGTTGTAACAATCAGCTTTCTTCTTTCTACGTAGTTTATAAATAAGTTTTACAATATTGGATTTTATACATGTAAATGAAAAACTTGTTTGCCTTTTTTTTGAAAGTTATATTTATCAGATTTTAATCAAACTCATGTTGAAAGAGATATAAATATGCAGAGTTTCAAATTAATAATGTCAATTTTTATTTTGTTTGTTGTCGGAGATTGTTTCTTTGATACAAAACTTTGCACAAAATCATTAAAAGAATTATAGTTTTTTGAAAGTCAGGCAAATTCTTTGAAAATTTGAAATTTTACATAATTTCCATAAAAACTAAAAAAAATCCTCTTTAGAAGGAATCAAAATAGAAAAAAAATTTTATATTCAAATTATATTTAAAAAATTTTGAAAAATGAAGGAAAATCCCCTTTTTAAAAAAAAAATGAAAATACAGAAAAATTATTATTAAAAAGGTAGCCAAAAAAAAATACATAAAAGAACAGTTGAAAAAATGTGATTTTCTGTCTCATACCCCCCTTTTTATGCGCTGTCGTCCCTTGACAGTGTTTTTTGTATGAGAATGAAAAAAAGTTAAAAAAAACTTTTAAAGATTTTTTTTTGATGATCTGAAAAGAAAATGAAGATTATTTTTTGTCATGGAATCGTCTCCGTCCGGTTGAATCTTTGTTCTTATGGTTTTTTAGCGAGTTTGCAAAACAGTTCTATTAAGAAGATTTATTTCTGTTGGATTGTCAGTTTCGGTCGTTGGTCGTCCGTTGAAGTGTTATTTTCTTCTTTTTGTTTGTTTTAAATTTTGTGACAAAGATTTTAAAAAATGAGTTCTTTTGATTTTTCTTTGTTTAAAAGTGCTTTGGAATTAGTGGAGAGGGATGTGTGTAATCCTTCATCTTGTTTAAATTATTTGTTGGGTCGGTATCTCATGGATCAACAAACTAAAATTGATAGTGGTCTTTTAGGGTAAGTTTTTCAAGATTTTAGTTTTTTTTATTTTGAATTATGTATCTATATGATAAAATAGTAGACATAGCCATGGGAATATTTGTATGATTTTTTGTAGGAGAAAGATTATGTTTACTTCGTGGGAGGATGCTCCCCTACGTCTTGCTGGGATTGGTTTGTGGCCCATGAATGGTTCTTGGGAAAACCGCAATATTGCTTTTGATAACCCGCATTGGGTTCAAGAATACCGCTGGAATTGGGCGGAGAAAAAATATGCGACTTGGTGTTTTTGGGTTCCTGCCGATTTCGAGAGCCCGAATATTTGTACTGTGTCGGAGGAGGAGCCTATGGAGGAAATCGTGGGTTGTTTAGGTATTAATGTTGTTACTCGGTGAGTATTGTGTTTTGATTGTTTTAATGTTGTGTTTTGTTGGTTGTTGTTATTTGACTTTTATAATTTGTGCGTGAGATTTGTGGCACTTCATTTTTTTGTTTCCATAAAAAATCAATTTTTGTATTATATATATATTTTTTTGTTTAGCTCATTTTCAAATTTACCCGGTTATCCTCTTGCTCGTGGTTTTCGTCCACGTAGCGAATTGTTGGAGCTGGTGTTTGTCCAGAGATACCATCAGGATTAGGATGATCTTGTTCTCGGTTTTTCTGGTTGGGAAATGGTAACTTTGAGTTGTTTCCCTTTTTTTTTACATATTGCTATGTGGAGAATTTAATTTGTAAGAGAAATGTGTATGTTTTTTTTTGTTTCAGCGTTGGAACTTTGGTTTGGAGTCTGCATGGATTCCTGCCTGAATTGTTTTTTGTTTAAAATAGGTGACTTACATTATGTTTTTTTTATTTCGTATTTGGTTTTGGTTAATTGGGATTGAGTTTTTTATTTGCGAATTGTGTTATTAATTATTTATTGAATAAATTTAGATTCTTTTCCCTTTACTTATGAGAGTAAAAAAATTCTATTATTATTTTTTTTGTAGGCTTTGTGCTTCATTAAATTAATTTTGCAGTCGGTCATCACAGATAGTCGTCCATTTTTTTTTAAATTTGTCACCTATTTCACCTATTTAGATGCTTTGTCACCTTTTTATGCTCTATGTTTCGTAATTTTCTGCTTGATATTTGAAATCTGTTCATAATATTCGAATTTAATATTTGAATATGACGCGTTTTATTTGTGGTTAAACCTTTACTAATAGGAGTAAAAACAAAAAATGTATGAAAAAATTTAAAAACATTGTTTTTCGTACATTTTTCGAAAGTGCTTGTCCCGAATGTCTAAATCCTGAGTGCTTTTATAGCTACAGAATTTGCATAAAAGTGTTTCCGTTGTTAAAATTTTTCGGATTTTAAGGAAATCTCGGCAAATATTTGTTTAGTGTTTGTCTCATTCATTTCATTTGGTCGTTCGAAAGTTATTTGATTATTATTTGATACCTGTTTTGATTGTTAAAATTTGTATAAACATAATATAAACAATTTTTGTTATTTTGGCTGAATTAAGTGTGGCGGCAACGATTTTTTTTATTTGTGTATTAGAAATCCTGAAATTTATTGGAATTGGTTTACTTACTCAAAAAAAAAAAACTAAATTCCTACTTGGGGTCGCGCCTATTTCTATTTATGATAACAAGACAAAACAATTTTAGGGTCTTTCAGGAAATTAGTTTCGAAAAATAACAAGTAACCGTTTAAATCAAAAAATTTCTCTTTTTTTTTCTTGACGCAACTTTATTTTATAAAATGAACATTTTTTTGCGTACAATTGAAACATAATTTTTTTTGAGTTATATTTTTCTGCCTAATTGTGCACCATTTAAGTGAATAAGTAGAAAGATTCAAAATTAGTGTTTCATTCGAGCGACACGATCCGAGAAACGAACCAAAAAAAAGTGATTCTCTTTTTGTTTTGATAGTCGAGCAGTCATGTTCGCTCGTTTTACTAAAGTGAACATCTCGCTAAACTAAGCGATTTCTCCTATCAAACGAGTAGTTTGTTCTAAATATTAACAACGTATTTTTTGTATTGAAAATAAATTAATAAAATTATTTATTATTGTAAACTTAAATAGTAATTAGATATATGAATATGTTGTATTGTTTATAAATAGTGAGATTTAAATTTTTTTTTTAATTCTTTATCTTTAAACGTTTTTATTTGTAGCGACATGTTTATGTTATGAAAATTATTTCAACAAATTTTAAATCCTGAATATGTATCCCATAAATTATTGACGTAAAATTTGTTTTCATATTAAAACTCTAAAACTCCTTAATTTGTTTCACATATTTATCTAAGTTTTTTATAACTTGTTATTAATATTATTAATTATTATTTTTTTTAAATATTCGCTACTTGTAAAAATTTATGAAAAATTTGAATATAAGTTATATTACAATATACAATATACAACAATCTCTGATAGAAATGAAACACTATTCAAAATGCATAATTTACCTTTTTCTACTAATATCAAGGGATAAAATTCTTTCGGTAAATTAGTTAACTTAACTTCATAACTTCTATTGACATTAAGTTAGTTTCTGTCAAAGATTTTAATAAGTAAGAAATTGGAATTTTAGTGCCTTGTTCATACGAGTGTAAACACCTGTTATTGTGTATTTTTTTTACCCTTTTTTAAATTAATCCTATTTATATATAATATATATATATATATATAATGTGAATACTTATTTATAAATTTTTTTTGGTAGGTATTATAGGCAAGTTCGATTTAAGTGGTTTAGCTTAATTGCCGCATGGTGTCAGCATCTCCCGTGAGATGAATGTTTCAATGCTGAGTGCGTAGTTGTCGCGCGTGCATTTTAATTCTTAGTGGTAATTTGTTTCCGTTACGGTCAGCGCGCTGTGGTAGTCTATTACTTATAAATCTTTTGGCGCTCTTTGTTTGTTTTTTTGTTGTGTAGATTTTAATTGTTGTTATTTTTTTGTTATAAAATTTATTAGTGTTGAGTGTTGTTTTTTTTATGACTTTACATCGATTACCCGGGTATTTTTTTTTCTTATTCTCGAGTGAGATAAACGGTGAGTAAAAAAATTTATTTCTTTTCTTTTTTACAACTTAAGATTTTTGTCAAATTGTGTGTGTGTATTTTTTGTTTTTTTATTAGTAATTAGTTGCTTTCTGATTTTTTTTGACAGTTGACTTGAATTTTAACATTTTTGTTTTATCTTTTGTTTTACATATATATATATATATATATATATATATATATATATATATATATATATATATATCTTTTTTTTAGAAATTCATTTTCATTCTGAAAGAAAAATTAGTTTGGAATTTAGCTTTTTAGTCTCTGCGTGGTGTTTAGTAGAGTCTAGAGATTATAAGCTCATATTACGTCTTCTTAGATAAGTTCACGCCGAACTTTTTGTCCTTGAGTCAGTTTATTTGTCGTATGATTTTCTTTTATATTATTTTTTAAAACTTGCGTATTGTAGTATTTCCGATTAATGTTTTTCTACCAATTACAAAAAATTTTATTTTCTCGACATTTTGACAAAAAAAAAATTTTATATATAAAGGAATTTTTTTTTAAAATTTTTTTTAAAAAATGATTTCTTTTTGGATTTTCTTAAATAAATTTTTTTTTAAATACATTATAATAATCGTATGTTTTCCATTCTTTTGTTCGTTTTGAAAATTATTATTTGTGGGTTATTTAAAAATTTTTTTTTAAATGTCAAACTTTTTTATTTTGAGAAATGTTATTACATTTTTTTTTAATAATGGAATTCCTAAAAAAAACATTTTCTTATTTATGAAATAATTAAATTCTTGAAAACAATTTTATTTAAATTTTTATAAATAAGAAGTTCCAGGATAAAATTTATTACTTTTTAAAAAATTAATTTAATTCTTTCCAGAGAATTTGAAAAATATTTTTTTCAAATAACTGCTTTAATCAAGGAATCAAAATTGCATTAAAATTGTATTAGAAATAATTGAAATACTCCGATTAAATTTATTATTTATTAAAATAATTGAATAGTTATAAGGAATTTTATTAAAACATTTTTTTTAATAATTGAATTCCTGAGAAGAATTTGATTACTTGTGAAAAAATTGAATTATTGCGAAAAATTTTGTTAATATGTTTAAAAAGAATTGAATTTCTTATTATTATTTTGTTATTCTTGAAGATAATATAGATAATAATAATAAGATAATAATCTTAAATCTAAGATAATTGAATTAATGATTAGAATTTTTAACAGAAATTTTTTTTTTAATTTTAAATTCCATGAAAAATGTTTTAATTAGTGAAAGTAATTGAATTAATGTAAGAAACAAATTGTACAAAATTTTGTTAAATAAATGATTTTTTTGAAATGTTTTTAAAAATCCTATTTTAAATTAATTGAATTCTTTTGCGAAATTTCATGAAAATACTAGATTTTAAAAATAATTAAATTTTTTATGTTTTTTTTTAAATAATGAAAAAATTTTTTTAAAAGAATCTTTTTTTTTTTTTGAAAATACTGTTTTTTATTTCTAGTGTTAGGAAATTTAAAGTAGTGAAAATTGTCTAATAAAATTATTTTTTTTTGTTCAAAGAGTTAAATATTATAATTTTTTTTTCTTCTCTAATCTTCAGAATAATGAAAATTTTTGGTAATGAAGATTATTTTTAATTTAAAAAAGAAAATATCAAATAGCAGTTTTTGCAAAATTCAATTTTCGTCGTACAAGAGAGTTCATGTATTTTCTCTTAAAATAATTTAAGGTTCAATTTGAAATTAGTATTAAAATTTGTTAGAGTTTTTTTATATACTTTAAAGTTAAAAAATAATATAAAATAAAAATATAATTCTAAGAAGTTTTTCTGTCATATGTCATAATAATTATTTCTTTGAATATTATTTAAATTAAAATGACTTGAAATTGTCTACAATAAACAGTGCAATGCAACATTCCCGCGCACTTGCGCGCGGATAATTCGGCTAGTTCTTATTAATTCTTGTCAAAATTGTATTTTTGCAATAAATACGATTGAATTTTTGTATATAAAGTTTATATAAAGTCCATTTGTCTATTAGGTACAAATTTTAATTAAAACCGAAATTGAAAAATTTTTTTTTAGTAAAAAAAAATAAAAAAATTAGTTAAAAGAAAAACTTTTAGTTACATTTTTTTAAATTTATTCAATTTTAAAGTTATTTGAAAACATCCGTAGCTTTTTTCTTTTAAAAGATAATAATAATTTTTTTATAGGATTTTTCGTAATTAAAAGAGAATTTTAAATTAATTGAATTTTGTAAGAAGGACTTTGTTACTCTTTGTTTTTTATTTTCATGTAAACGGACATGATCATCGCTCAATAGTACAAATAAATACTATTGAGACAATTTCACAGAATTAATTGACAGCACACTACTAAAATAAAGAAATTTAAGTTCGCATCTTCCCAATGAATTTATTAATTGACAATAAAAAATTTTTAAATAATTACTTTAATGTATTCTGCCATCAATCGTATGTATTGACAAATTTAATTAATTATCTACAAATAATTGCATTTCAGAGAAGGACCTTATCATTTATAAAGTTAGCTAAGATTATGACAGATTTTTTTTAAAATGGTTAAAGTACCTTATTAAATTTTGCCGTGCAGTTTATTAAATTTTATTAAATAGTATTCCAGATTGTTTGATGTTAGAGTATGTTTGACGAAGAATGTGATTTTTTTAGAGTTTTGACAATTTCGTGTTTCCTTTTTGGCGTTTTTTTTTCCCTAAAATTTCGACCTTTTTTCGACTTTTTTTGGAAATTTTATGTGACTTTTCGTAACTTTTTGTTGTGAGTTTATGCGACTAAAGCGACCTTTTTTTAGTCTTAAAAACGATTCGAGCCCTGTAAATACAGAAATTAGATTTCCTCCTTGGTCTCATAGCATTATATACGACTATTTTCTTAAAAAAATACGAGGGACATTGAATTGTGTACCACGCGGAGAATCGCCCCTATACATTAGGGTGTCCGTAAGATACATGGGAAATTTATTTTTTCGAATTTTGTTTACGCCACCCCCCAGTTTGGTTCGAATAAAATAAAAAAAATTTTTCCCAAAGTTTGGAGCCGATTGATTCATATTAACACGTGCCAGTAATCGATCGAAATTTCCCATTGAAAATACATGGGAAAAATGCACTTTTTTAAAAAAAATTCATAACTTTTTTAATTTTTATGCAAAAAATTGTCCAGGTCACATTTGTCTTCATTTTTAGCTACACTATAAGATAGCACTTCGAAAAAAATTCAATTTTCGAAAATTTTCAAAATGGCGGTCTTTCAAAATGGGTCATAAAAATTCACCACGATGAATCAGTGGTTTTATCACATAAATGTTGTCAGAAATTCAAAAAATTTTCTTAATCGGGGGTATTTCCGATCATTCGTCATAAATCTGATATCAGAAATAAATTTTTCAAAAATTTTTATCCAAAATGGCGGATTCAAAATTTTGATTTTCCACATTTTTGAAAAAAATTTCTAAAACAACGTCAAGGGCGATTTTTGGAATCGCTATTTACGAATCTAATGTCAAAAATTTATTTTTAAAATTACCCGATCCAATATGGCGGATTCAAAAAATTTTTATTTTCTATATTTTTGATGTAAATAGTCTGAATATTAATTGATAGATTAATAGTTACAAGAAACAATTATTGGGATATTTTGAGCTCTTTTTTAGAAATTTAACTTTTCATATTTCCAAGTATAATTAAAACAACTTAAGTAATTTTGAAATAACTCCATTTAATATATTTTAATTGTAGGAACTTTTACATTATTATTCTTTTGAAGACATCAAATTCTGTTTTTTACATCCAGGATATTCTCTTCTATATTCTTCGACGTTTTGTAAAATATATTGTTTTGCAGTCTCATTTTTTGTTAGTACCAAATTAAAGTCTAAAATTAATTTTACCGCCCTTTCTGCTACGTCGTTAGTTACAGACAAATTTTCAATTTTGTTTTGCGAGGCTTTGAAGTTCTCATTTTCTGACCAAAGTGACGGATCTAATTGTAAAAACGATGTATCAAGTTTAAATCTATCAAAAAATTGCAACGTATTGTTTGTAACGAATTGTTCAATTCCTGAAGAAAGACATGAAGATACGTCTCTGACACCAATTATGTCTTTTTGAGATTTTCCTTTTCTTCTGAGAAATGACACAGATTTTCAACCATTTTTCTTTTCGATGCGATCGAGACATCTTCGTCGAAAAAGGACAGTGCGACTGCTTCTGTGTTAAAATACCATAAATGTTTTACAAATTTCTCTAAAGCTACTGTGGATATATTCTTATTTATTGATTTATACGCGACTATATTCTTCATAAACTTAAGGTCCTGATTTGGTGCTTTTATTGCCATTGAGGCAGTAAACCATTGTTCAATATAAACCGCGCATATAAATATTCGACATCCACCTTGCATGATGGACAGCTCCTGGAACGTAGAAAGTTGTACCATGAGATAAATCGCCAAGAAAAATTGCTGCTAGTAGAAGAAACTCTTTATAATCGTCTCGAGGTTGTTGTTTTTCTAAAGTGCTACTTATAAATTTTAATATTTTCGAAGAATTTCTATTTAAAGCTTTCCCTACTAAAGGATCTACAATACCTGTTTTAAATTTTAAGGTATCAATTTTCGGCCAAAATTCACGAAATTCTTTAAAAAGAGTAACATCGGGACCAGTCGATTTACCAAATTCGTAATCAAAAACACTCCTTAAAACTAATTCACTAATGTGATGTCTACAGGGGAGATATAAAAGAGTTTAATCTAACATTTGCTCTAACAGAACGCAAGCACCATTAAAACGACCCGTGTTAGTTGCAGTAGTATCGAAACTTAATGCTTCAACATCATTTTGTAAATTAAAATCACAAAGTGTATCGTAAATACTGTGCTTTTCCCGTCCCTGACGTTAATGGTGGTATTCGTAGAATTCTTGTGTTTCCAAAATGGTTTATTACAATAGATAATCTATCCACCTTTGATTTCTCAGTTAAAGAAGGAAGTTGTTTTCCGTCCCAATGAACAATAAAACTTTGTAGATTTAAATTTTTAACATTTTCTTTTAATGACGCCGCTTTTTCTTCACGTATACGCATCCTTTCTAAATTTATTGTTGATTTGTTTATAATTAGATCTTCTACATTGTGTCCTAGAGCTTCAGCTGTAGCTATTAGAATATGTACTGCATCTCGATCACTTATTTTACACTTATCAAGCGCCAAAACTAATTTTGTTGTTATTATATTTTGATTTCCTCTCTTTCTTTTTCGATTGTCTATTTCTTCCTTTGGAAAATCAAAATCGGCTCGTTCTTCAATTGATGCCTCATCAACTGTCTCTTGACTATTAGAAGTAGAAGATGCAAGTTCTATTTTAGATTCTGAAAATTAAAACTTATAATTGTAAATGATCAATCTTTTACGTCCGATCAGTTAGTTGTAAAGTAAATAAAAACGAATTCATTTGGACCAAATGTTATTGTATATTTTTTCTCCAACGTTTCGAAATCTAAACGATTTAAAAAACTATTTAAATTTAACAATTTACAATTTTTTATTTTGAATTTTAAGTTTTTAAATTTTTAAAATAAAAATAAAGTAAATAATAAATTGAAATTAATAAAATAAAATGTTAAATTCTTACAATTAATTAAATAATAAAATTATATAATACAAATTGTAAGATAATAAAAATAAAATAATTAAAAATTACGGACCAACATTTGGTCCGAATGAATTCGTTTTTATTTACCTTACTTATAATTGTAATTTTTTTTGTACATATTGAAAAGTGACAAATATAAGTAATAAAAATACTAACCATTTAATTCAATTTCATGATCACTACGTCGTTTTTGATCTGCAAGTATCTGAGAAGGTGTTTCATTACTGTCTTCTTCATTAATAATTCCAAGAATATATCCAGGCCTTCCTCTCTGCCTTTGATGTAATAAAAATTGTTTGTCATTTTCATTTGACATGCGATCTAGTGCACTTGCATGTGCTATGTCAAAGAGGTCATCTAATTCAAAAACAAATGAATCTAATTTTACTAGCGGTTTTTTTAATGTAGCACCTTTTTGTAATGTTCTCCAGTTATTATACAATTTTTCCACTTTTTCGATGCAATGCTTTTCATTTATTTATTATTTTATTTATTATTATTATTATTATTATTATCTTATTTTTTTATTAATTTTTTTATAATTTTCCTCCGTTCTTAAAATCGATTATTTAAGGAATGTATAAAAAAAATTTTTGAATCCGCCATATTGGATCGGGAAATTTTAAAAATAAATTTTTGACATTAGATTCGTAAATAGCGATTCCAAAAATCGCCCTTGACGTTGTTTTAGAAATTTTTTTCAAAAATGTGGAAAATCAAAATTTTGAATCCGCCATTTTGGATAGAAAATTTTAAAAAATTTATTTCTGATATCAGATTTATGACGAATGATCGGAAATACCCCCGATTAAGAAAATTTTTTGAATTTCTGACAACATTTATGTGATAAAACCACTGATACATAGTGGTGAATTTTTATGACCCATTTTGAAAGTCCGCCATTTTGAAAATTTTCGAAAATTGAATTTTTTTCGAAGTGCTATCTTATAGTGTAGCTAAAAATGAAGACAAATGTGACCTGGACAATTTTTTGCATAAAAATTAAAAAAGTTATGAATTTTTTTTAAAAAAGTGCATTTTTCCCATGTATTTTCAATGGGAAATTTCGATCGATTGCTGGCACGTGTTAATATTAATCAATCGGCTCCAAACTTTGGGAAAAATTTTTATTATTTTATTCGAACCAAACTGGGGGGTGGCATAAACAAAATTCGAAAGTCGACTTTTTACGGACACCCTACTATACATGCATAGCACAAGGTGTCTTCTAACGGAAAAATTAATTTGACCGGGAATGATCGGAAAATAAACTAGGAATTTTATAAATATTATATTGTTCTTTAACTCTGATTTGGTTTTTTTTAAAAGAAAAAAAATAACTTGATAGTAAAAAAAAGCACTAGTTCAAACAGATTATGTAATGAATTTTTTTTAAACCTTATGGAATTAATAGAAATATTCTGAAGTTCGACTGAAAATATGTAATTGAATTTGCTTAAGAACTTCTTTCGAAACTTTTCAACAAATAAAATTTTTAACGTGTTTTAATTTAATGATTAATTATTGGATTTTATAGTCACATTTTAATGAATTTCATATTCCTTAGTTCGAAAATTAATGGTTAAAATTTTTGTCAGTTAATTTGAAAAAGCTATATGTCTTTCAGATTTTTATTAACATTGAATTTGCACAATTTTTTTTAAATTCTAAAAGATAACGTTGTTGAAATTTTTCAATTCCATTCTTTTAAGATAATTTAGTTTTCCTCTACAAATAATTGAAAATTTTTGGAATGATTGAAATTTCTTTATATTTCTTTTTTTTAAATAATTTAATTCTTTAAAAGCGTTTTTTAATTTTTATTTTTTCGAAAAATAATTAAGGGAATTTGTGACCGTATTTATAATTTTATTTTTTTTAATATACTCAGACTTAAAATCTTGAATTTTTTTGAATTGGATGGTTGAATTAAATTACATTAAAAAATTTACAGATGGCTTCCCCGAACAATTCTTTTTTTAGTGGATCCTTTCTTTGCGGCTTCGGTGGCACACAGTTTGTTGTCGACCTATCCTACAAGTGCACCTTGTTTCGTTAATTTTCGTAAGTTTTTTTTTAAAGAAATTAAGCGTGTTAAATTCACCACCAAAAAACTTCATTTTTTTTAAACGTTCTAGCTGATTCCCATTCCCGAGACGAGCTAGTGATGGGAGTGTATAGGCGAATACTCACCTCCTCCACCGGTGAGAAAACGGTGGAATAACTACTGGATGGGGTGTGAGGATCTGCATCTGAGTTAAGATGTTTTGCAAAAGAAAAACTCTCCCTTTTTTAGATGTGCACTAACTGGACTTCCGTGTAAAGAAGAGTTTGCCGTTTACAAGGCAGAATGTAGTTTTTTATATTTCTTTTTTTTTTGTATCCCCTTTTTTTAAAAAAAAACTAACGATAAAATAAAATAAAAAATTCATTTGTTAAACATAAGTTGTCTAATCGGAATGCCCCTGCCTTCGTTTTTTAGAGATCCTTAAGTTTCCGTTCTAGTATATTACATGTTCTTTTACTTGAACTTCTAAAAGATTAATATTTAAAATGGCTTATATTCGTTTTGAAGATTACTTTTAAACTTAATATTTGATACTGTTTCTCAATGGAACATGATTTGCTGCTTTTTTTAAAAAAAGGATTCATTGAAACAGTTCTTGGACTATTCGTTCGAGTGGCTTCTTGTTCGCATTTTTTTGGTAAGTTCACCCTTAGTCATACTGACAATTTGTTCATCCTTTAAGATAGTGTGTTCTTCCTTTTATTTACTATTATCGATATATTTCAGTTGTTCACGGGAAGTTGTTCATGGTGTTATTTTTTCTTCTTGCCGGAGCTATCATGGATCTATCTCTGGGACTGGATTCGAGCTGTTTCCTGTTCTTCCTGGCCTAAATAGTAGAGGGCCTACATCAAATTCTTTGAAGAAGGGATGGATATCAAAGCAAAATTTATTACAAAAAATGTTGGCCGCCTTGTTGCCGCCAGCATTTGCATTGACGGTCGATTTGTTGACCTGAATGCCTGGTATTTTTTTTATTAGTCCGTGTAGAAAAATTGTTATTTATTATTATAATATACTTATATATATATATATATATATATATGTATATTTTTTAACATACTTCGATGCTATCCTCCGGGATTTGGATACGGTCCCTTGTTTGGGGTTTCGGATAATTTTCCACTCCTACACTGGCTTGCGTGTTCTCCTTTTTTATAGATACTTTTTTATCATCGTTCAATTTATTTTTTGGTATTTTCTGTGGGGAAGCATAAATAGAGGGGTCATCATCTTGTCGAAATTGTATTATGCTAGGATACGAAGCAGATTCCTGTACTTTTTTCTTTGTCAGAAAATGATAGACGATATAACTTATAGCTACCATTACTAGAATAGACGTAGTTTCCAACACTGTATGTGTGTAAATACTTTGTTTATTTTGTCCTAATCTATGTTCACTTTGACGTTTTAACTCATTTTCCAAATTTTCTAATTTTATGTCCCCTCTCATTTTCTTCCACGGGGGTCTTATTTTTTCTGGTTTCATTGGTACCTGTTCCTTTCTATTTTGTTGTAGTATGGGGGCTAATTCTTCTAAACAAAGTTCTAATTTAGGTTCGTATAGATATTTTTGTTTATTTTCCTTGATTTGCAACGCTGGTAGTTCTATGGTGTCGGTAGTCAGCTTGCATCCTAGAGCAATTTGCAATAGCCCTACTCCAGTTAATTTTAATGGTTTTGTTGGTTCGTTAAACAAGCTAAATAGGCTGTTTCTTCAATTGTCAGAGAATAGATCCAACTGCCAGTTGTTGTTATGGGACTCCAATGTGGTTGTTGATTTTCTGTGATTCTAATATCGCAACTTTTCAACGTTTCGTTGTTGGCTTCTCTTAACAATTACGATTAACAACTAGGTACCAGAACTGAAACGTATATCACTTGATTAGGGTGACATATGTATTTGTTCTCAAGGTAGTGACAGGTTCTTAGGTCTTCCTCTTCCAGGTAAAAGTATTTTCTAATGGCTGCACTTGTGGCGATGTATTTTGCATGAGGTGATATGTAGGCTCTATTTCCATAGACTGTTGGTTTTTGTAGAATTAGCACTTCATGCATTTTATAAAGCAGAAATTTCTCCCTTTCTAGCAATGGTATTTTCACCCTTAGTCATACTGACAATTTGTTCATCCTTTAAGATAGTGTGTTCTTCCTTTTATTTACTATTATCGATATATTTCAGTTGACAATTTGAAAAATATAAAATATACAATATATCTAGTGTCATTATTAATTTCTCGTTATTCATTCGTGAGTTAATGCTTGATATTTTTCCTAGTGTTGCTACATTCACTTTATTTAAATTTACTGGAAATACGAGTTCTCCTAGTTGTTCTTGAGCTACTTTTGCTATTTTCAACAATTGGCTGTTGGTTAACATTCTTGGATGCAATTTCTCTTCTTTAGCACTATACATTACTTGAAGAGTTTGTTCTAAAGCATGTTCGTAAATGTCTAATTGTTCTTCCCAATTACGTATGGTAGCTTGTATCCAAACTGTGTAATTTATGTTGTCTAATTTATCATCAAAATTTTGTATGCGCGTTTGTAATTTATACAGTTTTTCTTGCCAACTATTTGCTAATTTTTGTTGTTGATCGGCAGCCTTATAGAGATTATGTAATTCTGCTCTAACTAAATGCGTTTGTTCCCCTACTAGTTTAGAAATATTTCTTTGAGCCTCATCTAACTCTAGTAATGAATTTTCGTATTTTTCTCCGTCTTCGTAAGTCAACACTCCTATTGCAGTACCTGCTATTTTTCCTATGTAGAATTCCAATTATCCGGATTCCAATTATCCGGACGTCCGATTAACCGGATTGCCGACAACAAGGCATTGCACTGCAAATGAAGTGTTTTTAAATAGCAGATTGAAGTCTTATTTTTCAAAGTATATCATTTTTATGAACATTTCGATTATCCGGATTTTCGCTTATCTGGATCGGGTCTGATCCCAATTGATCCGGATAATTGGAATTCTACTGTATTCCGAACCATGGCGTACTTCTTTTTTTTATCGTCTTAGATATTGGAATTTGTGTTAGATAATCGTTTTGACTTCTCAATTCTCGTGTAGTTTCTTGTAATTGTTCCCATTGCATTTTTATGACCGATATTTTTCTGTTTATTCCGTAAAAGTTTAAAATTTCTTCGCAGTTGTTTGACAATATTTTTCTACAAGGTATTTCTAAGCTTTTAAATTTTTCTTCTAGTTCAGGTAGGTGACTGTTGAAATTTGCCGTGTCTAAAATCACTACTGTTCGCCAAGTTCCTGTTATTCTTTGTATGTTGGGCATCAGTTCAAAAAATATACCAGTGCTCTTTTGAAAAGGTGTGATTCTTATATAAGGGGTGTCGTCTATTCCGTTGATAAGTTTTAATAAGCATAATATTGTCGGGAGGAAATCCGTGATTTTCATCTTCCTTCTTTTATTTTCCTGCAACCCAAAATAGAAAAAAAGATTTTTTTATTATTCTTCTAGAGTTCTATAGCTTGTTTAGCTAATTTATCGGCCTCTTCGTTGCCTATTATCCCGCTATGACCTGACTCAAAGATTAATTCTACCTTTAAATCTAGCGTTTTACTTTTTAATATTTCAAAAATTTCCTTATTTACTACTGAACGTTTTCTGTTAGTTTTCCAGCCGTTCCTTTCCCATATCGGTAACCAGTGATGATAACCATCTATCGTAAATCTAGAATCAGTGTGTATTCTGACTTTTTTATAACCTAATGATTTTATTATGTCTAGACTTCTTAATATGGCTTCTATTTCTGCCCCATTATTTGTTTGCTTTAATTTAGCCCTTTCACTAACGTTTTTGGGATGGTTGTAATTGAACCATAATCCTATTCCTGCCTTGGCCTTGTCCTTTCCATTGGCCTTACATGCTCCATCCGTATAAACGTGTATATATCCTTCTTCGTCCGTTTTAAACCCTGCTTGATCTTCTAGTCATAAATGAGCCTTCTTGACTTGATCCTTATGCTTTCGGAATCTTTTATTTTCTGCGTCGCAGAGTACTAGATTATTGTTTTCCGTAATAGAAACTACTTCGTACGGCCCATGATAATAGGGTTCGAACTTTCCAGTTCTAACTTCTTCGCAAACATCCACTACATCACCTACGTCTACCTCTAGAGGTCTAGATTTATTATCGTATATTTTCTTAGAATTTTCTTTCGCTTTGATTAGATTGGTTGCTGCAATTTTCCTGATTTCTATTAGCCGTGTTATTAATTCTTGTATATATGATTCATAGGTTTCCAATTTTTCTTCGTTTGGAAAAGCTGTGGGGGTCCTAGCTAGTTTTCCGAAAACTAATTCATACGGCGTGAATTTGGTAGCCTCGTGTACCGAAGTATTATACGCGAACATTGCGTATGGGAGTAATCTGTCCCAGTCGTCGCTAGAATGCGCATAATTCCGTATGAATTCCGCTAAAACTGCGTGACTTCTTTCGAGAGCTCCGTTTGTTTGTTGTCGGTAGGCTGTAGTTGTTACTTGATTAACCTTGAATATTTTTGCTACTCTTCTGAACAAGTTACTAATAAACATTCTCCCTCTATCTGTTAATATTGTTTTTGGAGCTCCATAAAGTGAGAACAGATTAGTAGCCACTGCATGAGCAATTGTAACTGCACTGATATCAGGTACGGCTACAAATATGCAATATTTGCTCAATTGATCTTGCATGGTTAGTATATGACAATTACAGTTCGAAGTTGTAGGTAATTTTCCTACTGTGTCTAGAGATACTTTGTCAAAAACATCTAAAGGTGTGTCTGTAATTATCATTGGTTCCCTATTTCTTGTCCTAATTATTTTTTTTGTGCACAACTCCTGCATTTTCTTATATATTCGATTACGTCATGTCGCAAACCAGGCCAAGTGTATTTTTCTCTAATTCGTCTGTAAGTTTTGTTTACGCCTTTATGTCCAGCTATTAAACTTTCATGATATTCTTTTAGTATTTTCGGTCTGTTCTCTTCTATGGGGATTTCTATTTTTCCGAAACATAATTTAATTTGTATGTCCGTTCTGTAAAATATTTTCACTAGCTTTTCTATCCAAGCGTTTCCCATGGGTTCAGTTAAGTCTCCATACCTAGATATACGGAAATGTTTCACTTTTTCTTTTATCAGAACTTCTTTAAGTTTATAAAAGATTTCTTCTACCTTTTCTATTTCTAACTTATCATCATATTTGTTTGCTAATACTACAGTATATATGCTATTTTTACCCCTTGGTGTAATTAATATTTTTCCTACATTGGGTTTCCTATATTTTACTTCCATTAAATCTAAGCCCCCTATAGCTATCATCAACTTGGTTATGGCACAACTAGGTTCCGCGTCCCTAGAAATAAAATGGACATAATTGTCCCTTACATTAGTAATGGCCTCCCCATCGTAAGTGAGTGTATCTATTCTTTTAAAAAGGAAGTCCTGATCTATATTTCTTTTTTTTTAGAAAAAGAAATTCTTCATCGTCTATGTGGGTCATAGTAATGTTTATACGTTTAGCTGGTTCGAAGTTTGCATAGCTGGTCTCCATGTTAGTTTCTTGTTCTTCATTTGACTTAGTACTGTTTATGTTTCCTGCTACTAATCTTCTTGGGATTATGTTACTCCTTTTTTGTTCTTCCCCAACTTCTGTTTCGATATTCTCTAAGATGGTATTAGGCATAAAAGGGGTAGAATGTGCCTTAGGTTTGTTCCTAAATCCCGGTGTGCTGAACGTTACTGTTTTCTCTTTTCTCATTGTTGTTTTATTTTGTTCTTCCTCTATGCTTTTTGTTTCTTCACTAGGACTATGACAACTTAGAGACTGTGGTTGAGGATTTTCGATTTGCGCTGTAATTTCACGTAATTCTGCAATTATTTCGTCTATCTTTTTTTCTTCTGGTCGTAACCCTGCTACTGGACTATCTTCTTCTGAAAGAATTCTTTGTGGAATCTCATTCTTGTTTTTTTCCTCTTCTTCGAATATTTCGTCGTCCCAATAATAAGTTTGGTTTTCTGCTAATGATAAATCGAATTTTTTTATAGAGTTTTGTATCTCTTTAACCATTTCTTTATCTACCGTTCCCCTTTCAGTGTTTTCTTCTATTATAGTAACTTCCTCCTCTTCTTCTTCTGAACTTTCCACCGGGGGACTTAAATACATTGCGTTATCTTCTTTTCCTTGTTGTCCATCCATTTCCCTTTGAACCTCGTTTCCACTAAATTCTGAACTGCTTTCTGTATATCTGGAGCTTTCATTGAGAGAGGGTAAGACGCTACAATCTTTCCTTAAAATAGGGACATCTGTAGGCTGGGTCAAAAGTTCATTATCTGATTCTTCGCTATCTTCGTTGAGGGTTACCTGTGGAAATTGTATTGGACTTTCATTTACTTGGGGAATTTGTGTTCCTTGTCTAGGTCTCAGTCTACTTACTATAGAACTTTCATCGTTTACTATTAGTTTTTTCTTAGGTTTCATTTTCCCCGGTGGCCTTCCTCTTGTTATATATGAAATTCTAAATTGGCAACCCTGTTTAATAATTTTGACGGCATGCAAGGCATCGCCGCATGATATCTGATACCCAGATAAGGAAGTGCCGACGTTCACCAAATGCTCTTAGCTCGGAATTTTAATTGCCATAAAGAAAAATATAATAATTATTAAAATAATGAACACTAATAAAAATTTGAACAATGTAAAAAAATTTAGGTTTGTTAAGCGGGACTTTTGACTGCAATCAGGGAGGTTCTGATAAAATCACAAATCCGAAATTTATAAGAAGGCGCAATGCTGCAGCCAGTGTATGCATATATATATATATATATATATATATATATATATATATGGGTCATTCCATGTGAAAAGGCAAATGGATTTGTCCACTCGTGGTTTAAAGCAATCTCAAAGTTATGGTACTTAAAATTTAGGATTTTTTATGTAGAATAGAATGCCGAGTGGCTGATTTTGAAATTTTCAAAATGGCGGCCACCACATGCTGAAATGTGACGTAAAAAAAGTTTTTTTTTTATTTAAACTGTGAAAACTTTTATATTTTAAGACTAAAATTATTGGAAACAATTACTTTTCATCTTTGTGGGCTCACAGAATACAAATATTTGGTCCGAATCAAAAAATTCAAAATGGCGGATCCAAGATGGCGGATTAATTTTTGAAAACTCAATAAATTCAACTGAATTCAACTGAATGTTGTTACTCGGGGGTTTTCGGGGTCGCTGAATACGAAATCAAAAGTCAGAATTCAAAAATTCAAAATGGCGGATCCAATATGGCGGAAGACTTTTTTATAAATCGATGAAATCAACTGAATATTACTACTTAAGGGTTTTTGGAGTCGCTGAATACGAATCAATGGTCAGAATTCAAAAATTCAAAATGGCGGATCCAAGATGGCGGATTAATTTTTGAAATCTCAATAAATTCAACTGAATTCAACTGAATGTTGTTACTCGGGGGTTTTTCGGGGTCGCTGAATACGAATCAAAAGTCAGAATTCAAAAATTCAAAATGGCGGATCCAATATGGCGGAAGATTTTTTTATAAATCGATGAAATCAACTGAGTATTACTACTTAAGGGTTTTTGGAGTCGCTGAATACGAATCTATGGTCAGAATTCAAAAATTTTAAGAGGTGGATCAAATGTGGCGAAATCTTTTTCAGAAAATGGTTAAAAATGAATCTTGTTACTCAAAAATTTGTCGGATCGCTGATAACGAATTAATTATTGAAACAAATAATATTTATCAAAACGCGCAAAGATAATGCTTGAAGAAATTCATTGAAATTTATTTTATTCATATTCAGCAAAAAGGAAAATCCTAAAAAGGACTACCTGAAATTGGTTTTAATACTATTTATAAAAGAAAGTCCTGAAATGGATTGATTGAAAACTTGGTTTTACACTATTTACCTAAAAACAACTGATTGAAATTGGTATTAATTTTATGAATTAAAAGTCCTTAAAATGGCTGATTGAAATTGGTTTAACTTCAATTTATGAAAAGCAAAGTCCTGAAAAAGACTGATTGAAATTGTATTGAATTTGATTTATCAAAAGTGAAGTCCTGAAAAGGACTGATTGAAAGTGGTTTTAATTTTATTTATCAGAGTAAAAGTCCTGAAAAGGAATGATTAAAATTGGTTTTTATCTTCAATTTATGAAAAGTAAAGTTCTGAAAAGGACTGTTTGAAATTGGTTTAGATTTTATTTATCAAGAGTAAAGTCCTGAAAAGGACTGATTTGAAAGTGGTTTGAATTTGATGTAACAAAAGTGAAGTCCTGAAAAAGGACTGATTAAAATTGGTTTATCTTCAATTTATGAAAAGTAAAGTTCTGAAAAGGACTGTTTGAAATTGGTTTAGATTTTATTTATAAGAGTAAAGTCCTGAATAGGACTGATGGAAAGTGGTTTGAATTTGATGTATCAAAAGTGAAAGTCCTGAAAAGGACTGATTAAATTTTGTTTCATTTAATTGTATGTGAAGGTGGTGGGTACACTCTGAAGCACTGGAATATGCTTTTATTTCTAATATCGTATCGGATACCGGAATAAAAGCATAATTTTTCTGAATCTGTGGAACCTGCTGGTGCATTTTTGAATCGCGAATTCAATCGTTTTTTAATCGTTCCATGATGTTTGGCATCATATTAAAAAAAAACAATGTTTTTTACATTGCTTTTCGACCATGTATACAGCTGGTGAGGTGTCAAGATGCTGGTTAAAAGATGATGCTTGGAGACTAGCTCTTCTTGCCTAAATTTTCATAGCAGCTCCTATTCCGTCGTGAGGGCCTTTTCCATGGGCTGTTACATGGAAGTGACACTCAGCTTTTTACTCCAAAATCTGAAAAATGCTGCATGAGATTAATCATATTAAATTTATTTTTAAAGTGCTGCTTGGCTCCATCAGAAGCGTAGAAGATTTTCTTCACTGCATGATTCTTTTTTATGTGTTCATAACCAAAGAATTGCAGATATGTACAGCAACTGAATCGTGACTTAAGCAGTCTGACAGAATTATCACATTTTCGTGACATAATTTTCCATCTTTACAATAATAATAAATTACTGTGTACACAGTAGCTTGAATATTATTGTAGTGGAAGGCTTGAGCCGCATCTTGCACAATAAAGGCATAATTTTCTGAGAAATCACATAAAACGAGGAATTCTCCATCTTTTAGATTATTTTTTAATTCATTAAAATACGCCGTTTGTTTTTTATCAATAAAATTGTGCGGTTTTAGCTTCTCTAAAATAGTGCCAAGATCATTAAGGGAAATCTTCTCTGCTTGACACCTTAGTTTCCATGGTTGCTCTGTTAGTTTGTGCACCATAAGCTGTGTTTAATTTTCACCAACGTCAGAAGATTTTAAAAGCTCGAGCAGATAAATTTTTAATTTATCAGCTCCAGTACACGATCTGCAATCATTGAAATGACATATATCTTTCGGTTCTTCACACAGTACAAAATTCAAGCAGTCATTGTTATGATTGAAGAGGGAATTCCGCATCTTCTGTTAATTTTTTGCAAGTTTATTGCATTAAGCATCCAACTTTAAAATTTGATGCAAGACACACACACATACTACATGAGTGCCACCTTCCCCAGCCAAAACGCAATTATCTGGTCGGAATTCGCAAAACTTCGATAATCCAATCGTTATTTCTTCATTTTCTTGGCGAAATTTTGTGTGCAGATCTCTTAAATTAAATAAAATTAATCTTTTTTGCTTCAAGACTTTGTTTTCCATTAATCAAGACTGATTTTTTATTCTTGATTCCTGGAAGTATTCTGCTATTGTCGTCATCCTTCATAGAAATTTATTACTTTATTTACATCAGCTTCTGAAACAGCATTTCCGATTTTTGGCTCAGGTCTCGAAAGAGAGCCGTACAATTTTTTTAAATTTTTTGCTTTTCGAACAGATTTCGTGCTGGTGTTAAATTCTAATGAAATTTTTTCGATTGCCCAATTCGATGGTAAAATTGTCAAAATGGCAATTCTGTCAGGATCATTCGGTGCAAGTGATAGAAATTTTTCTTTCAAACCTTGCAAAATATCCGATAAGTCATTTTCTGCAGACAAATTACTGGCATTATGAATGGTAGGCTCATTATTATCATCATCGATTGGAATTTTCAGTATTCATATCATTAATTGATTCATTATTCATGCTCGAATTGACAGATTCAACGTCAAAAACAGAATCTGACAATCTTCTGCATTTATAACAAATCAGTGAGTCGTCAGGAAAAGCCGGAAATTTATTTGATAAGGTTGCTGAAAATTTTCTCAAACACTTACCTTTATGTCCTTCTAAAATTATATGGGATTACTACACCTATCTCTACTTACAATTCTCTTGTCTTCAGAATCCATTATGGAAAAAAAACAAATGAAAGTCCTAAAAAGGACTGATTGAAATTAATTCAAAGATTTTAGACTCTTTAAAAATTCGGTAATTATCCAGATAAGCGGCTTTTCCCAATTTCGCTTATTTTTGGATAATTCTTTTTGGAAAAGCTTTCATTTAGCTAGAATATGAAAAATTCGTTGGGGGAAGACGAAAAAGTGCATAACCGGAAGTCAGGGATGGGAAACAAAATTAAAATTTTCGTTTTTGTGATTTTTCTTGGTAAATATTAAAAATTTCAAAAAATGTTCTACATAAAAGTTGTAGATCTTGATAAAATACTACTTTTATGTTCTATACATTTTGTTCGTAAATTGAATATATTTCGAGAAAAAACGCAAAAAACTGAAAATAACCATAAAAATGTAGTATGTAGAAGGGCTTTTCTTAAATTTGAAAACTTTCAGTTATTATCAAAAAAATCAAAATTTCCTTCCGCAGGGTTGAGCAGTTGACGATTTTGACTTTTTTGGTAGCTGCCCAACTTTGCTCGATAAAATTTTCAGAAATTTCAATAAGCAAGGTTGGGAAGTTAACAAAAAAATGGCGCATTTGTCAACTTATCTTCATCGCGAATTTAAAACCTTAAGGTGCATTCACATTTTTGTTTGTGGAAAAGTGAGTAGAAGAGAAATATCCCGTCGATAAAAAATGACCAAAAGTTCTGTAAAGGTGTATCTACAATAGCTAACAAAACACAATTTTAAACCTTAAGGTGCTTTCACACTTCGATACTAAAAGGTAATTTAAACACAATACTACTTTCATGTTCTATACATTTTGGCCGTAAAGTAAATTGAGTATTTGGTAATTCAAGAAAAATGCAAAAACTGAAAATAACCATAAAAAACGCATAATACAGAAAATACACATACATCTGGTAGGGTCCATTTACTAACAGTCATAGAAAGAGAGTCAAGTTGACTTTCTAGTTGGTACTAGAAGGTACCGAACCCAGACCGCCCCCCTCCAACATGTCTATAAAGAAAATGCCTTTTTAAGGTGCCTAGAGAAGATGTCACTCGGAGGCGGGCGAAGCCCGCCGCATCTTTTTCTTTTTAACCATTTTTTAATGTAGAATGGAGTCAAGTTGATTTTCTAGTTGGTACTAGAAGGTACCGAACCCTGACCAACCCCACCTCCAACGTGTCTTTAAAAAAATGCCTTTTTAAGGTGCTTAGAGAAGATGCCACTCGGAGGCGGGCGAAGCCCGCGCATCTTTTTCTTTTCCCATTTTTAATGTAAAATGGAGTCAAATAAACATTTCTGGTTGATACTAGAAAGGTAGAATATCAGGTCTGGGTTTGGTACCTTCTAGTATCAACCAGAATGTTTAATTTGACTCCATTCTACATAGAAAAGCAAGAGGACTTCTCTCTAAACGTGAAGCGGAACTAGGTGCGGCGGGCTTCGCCCGCCTCTGAGTGGTCTCTTCAAGGGACACCTGTCAAAATTTTTTTTTTTTGTTGTAAGGGGGATTGGTTTCTGGGTTCTAAGTACCTTCTAGTACCAACTAGAAAGTCAATTTGACTCTCTTTTTGCATTAAAATAGAGAAGGAATCAAGTAGCGGCCCGCCTTTGTTGTGGTCTCTCCTTAAGGCACCTTAAAGACGACTTTTTTTGCGGCGACACGTTGGAAGGGGCTCGGGTCAGGGTTCGGTTACCTAGTAGTACCAACTAAAATGTCAATTTGACTCTCTTTTTGCATTAAAATAGAGAAGGAATTAAAGTTGCGGCGAGTTTCGCTAGCCTCCGTTGTGAAACTCTTCAGGCACCTTATTCTTCCCTACATCATTATTAAGGTTTTTTTTATTTTTTGAAATTTCTCAAAAAATACTCAATTTAGGAAAAATATGTATAGAATAAAAAAGATGTATTTTGACATGATCTACAACTTTTATGAAGGAAATTTTTTGATATTATTAGTTTTGACCGAGTTATGTGCAAAAAACGAAAATTTTAATTTTGTTTCCCATCCCTGACTTCCGGTTATGCACTTTTTCGTCTTCCCCCAACGAATTTTTCATATTCTAGCTAAATGAAAGCTTTTCCAAAAAGAATTATCCAAAAATAAGCGAAATTGGGAAAAGCCGCTTATCTGGATAATTACCTGCACTTTTTCGTCTTCCCCAACGAATTTTTTCATATTCTAGCTAAATGAAAGCTTTTTCCAAAAAGGAATTATCCAAAAATAAGCGAAATTGGGAAAAAGCCGCTTATCTGGATAATTACCAAAAATTCTTGAAAATTCTCTACAGGAGCGGAGAAAAAAATTTATTAAAAAATGAAATTGATTGAACAGGAATAAAGTAGGTTGAGAATAAATATTTTCATAGTATGGTGATAGCTGCACAACCGTAGTCGAAGGAAGTTATAGTAATAGTAAATACTTTAAAGGTCTATTCGTTCTCTGTGGCTCGGTGTGGAGGGTTATGGTGGGGTCGGTTAGTGCAGTGATTGGCTCAAGCTGTCACGTGAGAGTCGCGCAGGCGCACAGTGGTATTAAATGCAGAGTTTTCTACAAAAATACTGCAGACAACACAAATTTTTTACCGTTTTTCAATTGTTTTTTCAAAATACTGAAGGTTTTTGCTACAAGCATTTTTGCAACATAACCTCAAAAATTGATTTTACTTTCTTCAATAATTATATTAATCCTATCAAAAAAGAAACATTGAGAAAGAAGTCCTCGAATTAAAGAATTTCGACTCTCGAAATAACTCGAATTCACTATACGATTAAATCCACGTAAGAATAGCTTACGCAAAACTGCTAAAGAGCATCCGGGAAAAATAATGGTTTCGTGATTGCGCTCTCATTTAAGAAAAACAAGTTGTAAATCCAGATGTTCATTACATGAACATTTTGCTTCCTCTATACGATCAGCAAAAAAATTTGCTTCCTCGTGGAGGAAGCACTAACTTATTGTCACGTATTGACATATTTTCCATGTTGTTGTCTTCAAATCTAATTAAAAAATAATTTTAAAAATTTGTTACATTTATTATAATTATAATTAAGTATATTAAGTATATTTAATTTTTAAGTAATTTCTAATACGATCTAATATTTATAAAATCAAAAAATATTTATAAAATTTGTTTTAATCCTAAATGAACAAAATAAAATTTTTAATAAAAAAATGAATTTTTCATCTTTAATTGTAACTCATTTATACAATTTTCAATAGAATATATATTTTACATACATCAATCGATTCGTCTTGATGCAAAGAATAAGATTTTATTATATATTAACTTCAATAACCAAACTTAAAAAAAAAAATTTTTGAAAAAAAATTTTTTTTAGAAAAAAGTCAAAAAAAAATTTTTTTCTGAGAATTTTTTAAAGTCTATCAATCCAGTTCGAGATATTTTTATGATAAATATACCTGGTAAATTTTAGCCAAATTCGTTAAAAACCTCTTCGAGTTATCGTGTTCACAAAAATCGGGATCCACACACACACACACATACACACACACATATATACATCCGGACAATTGTTCAGGGTCTTATATAACATAGTCCCATATAGAAGAAAATTTGTTAAAAGGATTTTTAAAAATTTTGTAAATTAAACGACTACAAAGCTTCCTCACGAGGAAGCAAAAGAATATTTTGAGTCGGGATTTTTTTGGTAAATATAGAGAAACGCTCTGGAAACCCTGGTTTCTCTCGGAATTTTGTAAAAATTTTGATAAATAATTGTTAAAAAAAATTTTGAAACACGGAAAAATACAGGGTTTTGAACAGTTTGGTATCAAGGTCCTCATTTTGAGAGGATAAAATAACTTAGGTTTATATTTGGAGGCGTGATAAAGGAAGGCCCTTTTAGTGGAGCTGTTCTCCGTTTTTGCAATAATTTTGCGAGGAAATATTTTGTCTCTCACTTTCGCCAACAAAAGTGCAATTTTTTAACTTTCTTTTTCAATACTTATTTCAAAAATTACTTGCAAATTTCGAGAAAAATTCTTTGTCGGCACGAATTTTCCTATTTATCCTGATAAGTCGGAACTATAGTAGATATCTCTAATTATTAAGGAGTGAGACGACAAGCGGGAAAACACTTTTTGGGGCCTTTTTTCCCCATATGCCCTTTAACCTATCTATTTTCAATCGAATTTCTTTCTTGACCAGAAATTAAAGAGCGATTAATGCTCCTTAAGATGTGTCTATTGCGAATTTTTTAAAATAAATTTTTAATAACCTGAGTTCCCACTCGCCCGTATCAGAGAAACAAAAAATTGGAAAAAAAAAAAGTAAAAAAATCTACAACTTGAACAATTTTCGACCAAATATTTTCTTCTAGTTCGGAAATTAGAGAGGGATTAATGCTCTTTAAGATTTAACCATTTAAAATTTTATTATTAATTTTTTAAGAGCCACCATTCACACCCGCCCCCATTTAAGACCCAAATTTTTAAGTAAGTGTGTTAAAAATTCGTTCTCAGCCATTTTTGAAAAAGATTTCGCCATATTTGATCCACCACTTAAAATTTTTGAATTCTGACCATTGATTCGTATTCAGCGACTCCAAAAACCCTTAAGTAGTAATATTCAGTTGATTTCATCGATTTATAAAAAAATCTTCCGCCATATTGGATCCAACATTTTGAATTTTTGAATTCTGACTTTTGATTCGTATTCAGCGACCCCGAAAACCCCCGAGTAACAACATTCAGTTGAATTCAGTTGAATTTATTGAGTTTTCAAAAATTAATCCGCCATCTTGGATCCGCCATTTTGAATTTTTTGATTCGGACCAAATATTTGTATTCTGTGAGCCCACAAAGATGAAAAGTAATTGTTTCCAATAATTTTAGTCTTAAAATATAAAAGTTTTCACAGTTTAAATAAAAAAAAACTTTTTTTACGTCACATTTCAGCATGTGGTGGCCGCCATTTTGAAAATTTCAAAATCAGCCACTCGGCATTCGATTCTACATAAAAAATCCTAAATTTTAAGTACCATAACTTTGAGATTGCTTTAAACCACGAGTGGACAAATCCATTTGCCTTTTCACATGGAATGACCCATATATATATGTACATATATATATGTATGTGTCTGAGTGTATGTATATATTAGTCATTACTGTGCATAGGCAGAAGGTGCGCTGTGAGGTTGCGCGTGTGTGGGGATGGTCGGCGGCAACACACACACCCATGCAGCCGCCATTTATGAGCACCAGCGCACGCGCTGGCTTCCCCTGGCTACAGAACTAATACCTTGACCGATCCCATGCTACGGACACAAATACAAGCACGCTATGCTTGCCTCTTACCGCTACCTTGTGCGTAGAACTTTCCTTTCCTCTCAGGGCCTATAAGCTGTAGTATGCAGCATCAAAACAAACGCACGTGCGTTACAGCTGACTTAAAGCCACGAGGCTTACACGCCTCGTGTTATTTGGGCTTACGCCATTCAAACCCGTGCGTCAAATTAGATGCACCTACCACAATTTGACAATAGTTAAACATTTTGTTGTAAACATTTTCGTTACAACAAAATGCCGGAGGACTTAGGATATATGTATATGTATTTACACGTGTAAACCATGCAAATAAAATACATATATTAATAACCTATAAAAAGTAGGAACAATATAATTACAATAAATAAATTATATGCACTATAATAACTAGGATGAATAATAATTTTATTAATGAAACAATATAATTATTATTTAATTTCTTAATTATTTCAGAAAAATAATGTCTCGAAAAGTATCATATGAACAGACCATTTCCGTTCTCACGGACCTACCGTGAGATCCAAAACGTCAGCTAAAATGCATAGACCAATGGGCCCATGACTTACTCCTACTCTTTACTCCTACTACCCGAAATTTTCCATCTTCCCCACTTTTTGGCACTAAAGGTAAGGGTTAGAGGCTTGTCGCGAATTAACAATCTTGGCAGTACGAATTCTCCCTTCTTCTCGAAGACACCTCTCCTGGGTCTAACCTAGAAAGTGTTTTGGGACAGAGAAATTTCGCGACAAAAAGACCGTCCGCGACCCGGAACCCGATTTACATGAATTAGGGCGGACGTTAAAATTGTCAAATTCTCTGAGCCGGTGGAGTCCAGTGCGGGCTGATTTTGAAGAGATTCTGGAATAATTAATATAATTAATTATTCTGAAATCTTGTTATTTATAACCGGCCGGTTGCATAGATATTGCCCGCGTCCGTCTCAAATATCGGTGGCCCACGAGCGTGATCAAAACTTTTTATTCGAATTGTCGGTTGCATAGATGCTGCCCGGATTAATTCAGTGGAGAGCAGATCCGCAGTGAGTTTTACACTATTGCTTGAGATGGCCGGTCATATTGCCCGCGCCAGCTCACCACAAGTGCAATCTCACAACCAATTGAAAATTGCGCGAATCTTGCGTCGCGATTTCATAAAAACAAAAAGAATTTTCGCCCGACGAAGGTTTGTGATCCAAAGGAGAAGCAGTCCCGACGGTAGTTTGTAAGTAAATAAGTATCGTTTCAATCACATATTCTAACACACACCTTCTATTTGTAACACACTATAACCATTCTGTATTCAAAAGGTATTTTGCCGTTTAAAAGAATAAATCATGTATTCGTAAAATCAATTTCTTTACTTACCTAACTAATCCTGAAAATCAAAATCATTTCAAAAATAGTGCAATTAACGAATCAGAAGGCAACTTTTAAAAGTAGGATAACGTCCCCACAAAATAAACAAGGTCCTTCAGACCTTGGCAGCTTGGAGCCTCCCCAAATAAGAATTTAGAGCCATCTCAAAAGCTCAATATTTAAATCAATAAATTCTCGTTTGTAACAAGCTGATGGTGGCAGCGGTGGGATTTTCCTACGCGTTACCGCCCCGCTTCGTTACCTGGTAACATTTGTTACCAGTGGCACCATTTTCAATTTTTCAAAATTTAATATTTAACAAAAAGCGCTAAATCAAGGGTCCCCGTTTCCTCTCTTACATCTTGCCTGTCTTTCCTTTATTAAGTACAAAATTTTATTTTCCGCAAATTTAATGTCAGGAAAACGTGCAAATACATATATTATTATAAATAATTATATAATATTAGTTCTGGATAGTCCGTGATGACAAGTCTCCGTGATTCGCTCATTGGAGGACATGGCTCCGAAATTCCTTAACTAATATCCAGCACTATTTTCGACTGATAACAAATTTTCCTCTCTATAATTTTCCAAAAGGATCACAATTTTGAATTGGCAACGTTACAAAAGGGAAATCAATAAATGATTATATTGGTTTCGATTTTCTGTGATTAGTCCGTGACGACAAGTCTCCGTGGTTCGAAGGGGAGAATTTCTCCCTTCCCAAAAAACAGCGGAATTTGTAAACTCTGAAATTTCTCAGACAATTTCATCTGGACGTCTCCTTGCTCGAATAAATACTTCCCTCCAGAACAACCCGAATTCTGAAGTAGAATTTCCAAAGAATCTACATTATTTTGTAGTATTCAACCCAAAATTCCCGTTTCATAAGGGTTCAGTTGTGAATAATTACGACTTGAAAAGGCTCTCCTTAACGTTAGTGCAATCTGCTGACCTTCTTACGGATACCCCCACCTTGCAACTGAGGGTTAGACGTATTGAAAATTTTAACAACGAAAAAGTAAGGTTGAGGCAAGCCCTAGAGTTACGCGAAACAAATTATTAAATTGTTTGTGTATTTACTTCACACCCGTATGACAATCCTACAAAATTCTAATGACTTCGGAGTCATTGTTATTAATTCCGAGTTCTTACAAAACGAAGTAGTGAATGTGTCTCTAAACAGTTTTTACGAGCATAACTACATTTGTCAAACTGCTTTAAAACTAGACTGCCCCATTTTAGGATACCCGACTGCAGACTATGTTAACGACACCTACGTAGACATATTAGGTGTGGTATATTTTCACATCGAAAATCAAGAATTTTGCTTCCATGTGGTAGACTCGTTCTACTCAGATACTTGGTTGGTCGCTCCTGCTATCCTTGGTTGGGCTAGCGGCATTGTTCTGAGCCTTATCTAATTATCCGTATAAGAAATCTACACCTACCACTTATACATAAAAAAAATAATATACCCATCCCAAGGTTTTGTTTTCATTAATGGCTGCTCCTAAAGACCCTAACGACCTGGGCACCATTGTGTACACATCGCCACTTCTAAAAGGTGACTCGACGATTCTCGCAATAAACCTTTCTTATGAAAATAACTATATTTGCCAAACGGCCTTGAAACCAAATTGCCCCATACTAAAATATCCAGCGGAGAGTTATTTTAACAATATATTAATATTAGGAGTGACTTACCTCCGGATTGAAGGTCAAGTGGTGTATTTCCACGTGGTGGACTCTTCCTATTCTTACGCTTGGTTGACAGTTTCTGGAGTTATTGGGCGAAAAACCAGTATCTGCATGGGATACTGTCAATCCCCCTTTTAAAAAAAAACCCCCCAGAAAAGTTCACCGCCTGCAAAACCTATTTCCTAAGTATCCATCAAAATCAATTATACAATAGTGCTTTAAAAGCGTAATCGTTGGGACTAGTTTCGACTAATCCTAACGACTAGCAATACAACCTCGCCGTTTTGTGGGTACAAGGCCACAGGATTGGAAAAACTTCTGGTCGAATCCTGGTGAGTTCCATTTGGAATTCGGAAAGCAGGAAATTTATTTTCTTCTTTCCCTTACACTAGGAAGCGCCGTTGTGAGTACTGATCATCCCGCCTAGGAGAGCATCTCTGGCTGAACTTGTATTTATCGCACTGTTATAAAAAAAAATTTTTAACAACATGTCACCCAAAAATGTTCTCTAATCCAAAAAAACCAAAAAGAGGAAAACGCGCCGGTAAGCGACGCATTTTATCACACAGGAATCAGCTGTGAAACCAGAATCCGAGCTTTATTATAGCCTTATAAAACCTTTGATAAAGTTCAGACCTATTTGTAAGGTCGCACCTATCCATAGACAACCAGAGCCTGTCCAACCGCTTCCGGTACAACCACAAATTCAAATTGTCGAAATCGACCTCGATATCGAGGAGGCCTTAGCACAGCGGCAGATAGCTCGTGCGCAAGAAAACCAAGCCAGATTAGTGCCTGCACAACAACAAAACATCAATCAACTTGACGGTGACTCAGACAGTACAATTGACTACGACAGTGACGTCATGATTATTAGTTAATCGCAAACCAACTTTGATTATCTAATTAAATGACTGACGTACACTATCTTGTTAGGTATAGTAAAAGGTTTCCCATATCAGGACCAGAGTTGCTGACGTTGAACGAGCTGAAAGGTTTTCCCCTCCCATTTATTTCGTCTGCTCACATCGTGTCCGTAGTTTCAAAAACTAAACCACACATCTCAAAAATAGAAGTCGTGAAATTCAATTTAAATCTTTTAGCAACTAAAACAAATCTAGCCTCGTTTTAAACTAACCTATGTTTCCTCGAAGGAGCTCAATTGTCACCGGGTTCTCCCAGGACCAATGGTCCGAGTTAATAGAAAGAGTTGAATCAATCGAGGAAAGATATAGTTATCTTGTTTCAGAAAACTCGACATTGTCCAAACGAGTGTCTGAGTTAGAGACCCAGGTAACATTCCTTAATAGTTCCTTGGCCACGCTTACGCAAGCTACTTTTGCACAGTCCTTATTAGTTACTAGCATCGAGAAAAGAGCAAGAAAAATGAAATCTGTAAAGGCCTTTTCGACTAAGAAATTTGAGGATTTAAAAATTGAATAGGTTTTAGTAATGACACCCGAATGGAAGAATATACTCTTTAATAATTCCGAAGAACATGTACGACGGGTATGTAGATTATTAGCGTTCCATTTTTGCGAAAGTAGGAATTTGAGAAGATCTAATTCTCAATTGAAAACTAGAATAGAGTCTCTTGAAACCAGAGTCGTACTCCTGAAATCCCTAATTGCACAGGAAAAACTAAGATACATCACTTTTTGTAAATCTATAAGTGAATTAGAACAGTTAATGCAGGATATAAATCTATAACTTCGAGCCCTTGAATATGGATCTAAACTTGAAAATTACAGCCCGTTCTCCTTTTGCTGTATCTGTAGTAAAAATTGTCAAAAAGGAAAACAACAGATTAATAGTAGATTTCACTAAAATAAATGCACAAGTCAACAACCCGAAGTCCCTAAGTGAAACCTGCACTCTAAACGAAAAGAAAATCTAATCCCTAAAAGGCTCAAGTTGCAGGAATTTTCTACGGTGGCGAATCTCCTGCCCTTTTAAAAGTTGCAATCACTTAGTTATTTTCTACTCTCACATAACTGCAACCACTTACACTTTTCGTACAAATATAAAGCCGTAAGTATAAATTTTCTATATATATAAGTTTACTTGTAACACTTTTATGCATTTGAAATATCCTTGTGTGATCATGGCTCAACCCCCGCAAAACCTTGACGCTAGTGTAGCTAACGCCATAGATCGATTAAATTTACGAACAAGCGCAAGTGACATCCCTCTGTTCGACGGTCGGAACCCTTCGCTAAAGGAATTCCTACAAGCCGTGCAACGTGCAGGAATTTCTCTTACGGATACCACCGAACCCGAATTCCTTAGAGCCGTTTTAAGTAGATTACAGGGAGCAGCATGGGACAGCTGTAAAAATAAAGATTTTGATCAATTAGACGACCTACTTGATCACCTAAGGAAGCGATTTGCCCCGAATAAAAAGTACCAATGGTATTTTGAAAGCATAATAACCCTTAGGCAAAAACAAACAGAAACTGCAAGTGATTACTATGATCGTTTGCAGGGCCTAATCGCAGGTGCTCGTCATGCCTTAGAACCTAAATATAATAGGACGTTCAGGGAAGTTAGCGAAGGTGACGATGGCCCAGAACTCAGAGAGTTCAATATAATCTTGCAACCTATTCGTGAATGTGCTCTGGACTCGTTCGTCAGGGGACTTTCCACGGAAGTATCAAAATTCGTTGATGCCAGAAACCCACGTGACCTAGACGAAGCCCTAGAGTTCGCAAAACATGCTGAAGATCGGGAAAGCTACAGCGAAAGATCGCGTTCGTCATCTTACCATATATCCAAAAGCGAGGAGCGAACAAGATCTCCAAGCCCATATTCACGACAAATTGAGAAACCCAACACTACAACGAGACGCAGAACTGACTCTGACAGAGAGACAAATCATTCCACCTCAAAATCCACAATATCAAACACCTTATGCATACCTGCAAATGATGCCCTAAGTTCCTCCCAATCCCACACCTATGCCGAATCAATATCCAAGATTAAATCAAAACTTTCGGACTAGTACAACCCCACCACGGGCTGTGTCTCCAACACCTGCTAGCAATTTAAACTACCAGCAGACTCGCCGTCCGGACGCACCAGCGAGTCCCCTTCCGCAGCGTCCGAAGAACGTGCACTTCGCGGAACACTCCATAGGATCCTTAGAGCAAAATCAGAGGCCGAGGACTCCCCAGTAGTCCAACTAAGCGCCCCTGAATTCAGACATGACAAAATAAGGTTCCTCGTAGATCCTGGGTCGGAAACTAACCTCGTGAAGGTGTGTGCATTAAATCCCGTGCTCACACTTGACCCAGACAAGTGTCTTGAGATCACGGGAATAACTAATCACGCTGTTAGAACAATGGGAACCATCCAGTTAACTATCGATAATGTTCCGGTAGAATTTCACGTTGTCAAAAACTGCTTTCCCATTTCGACCCATGGTATCCTTGGAAGACCATATCTACGACAGGTCCAAGCCCAAATTTCTTTTAGGCATAACACCTTTGTGACCATATCTTCCCCAGTGACTCCTATCAATTTTGTTGATAAGGAATCAGTGGAGGCTAAGAAAACCTTAAGGTCTGAAATCAAACCGTTTGCTCGAATCCTACGCATAAAATCCCGCACGAAAACTCCAGTAGCGATAGATATAATGAACACAGGGTTAAAAGAAGGATATCTCCCTCGAATTGAAACCCCAGAAGGACTCTACCTAGGCGAAGCCATTGTCACAAATAAGGATGGTGTATGCCACGCTATGGCAATCAACACTACCGAAAATGACATTGACATAACCCTCAAACCTCAGGAGTTAATCCCGTTCGATTTCTGTAAATTCCCCGGTGAAGAATTTACAGATTCTGACGCAGAAGACTTTCAATTTAATACAAGACAAACCTATTCTGAGAGAGCCATCAAGGTCAAGAATGCGTTATACTTGGCTCACCTGGCACCATATGAGCGAAAGATCGTATTAGGATGGGCGGAAGACTATGCTGATATATTCCATTTAAATGGTGAACAACTTTCGTGCACTCACCTTATCCAGCATAGAATTCCGACCATTGACGATAAAATCATTCATAAGAAACAATATAGGTCCCCCGTAGAGGCCCTAGAACAAACCGACGTTCAATTATTGAAGCAGTTTAATAGTGGAATCATAGGACAATCTAATTCCCCATTCAACTCGCCATTGTTGATTGTCCCAAAGAAACTTGACGCGTCGGGTGAAAAAAAGTGGCGTGTAGTAGTAGACTACAGAGTCTTAAATGAAAACATCATAGGAGACGCTTTTCCACTGCCCAACATAACCTCCATATTTGATAGATTGGGAACTGTGCGCTACTTTACCGTTTTTGACCTTGCCAGTGGTTTCCATCAGGTGGAAACTCACCCAGATGATAGGCACAAAACTGCCTTTTCGTCTTGCAATGGTCACTATGAGTACAAGCGGATGCCCATGGGTATTATTACAGTATCCGAACTTTAGCGAGACCTTTAAACTAACGTGCGACGCTTTGGAACACGCTGCAGGCGCAATTCTAACGCAAACAAAGGACAGTATTGATTTGCCTGTAGCTTATTATTCAAAAGTGTTGAACAGTGCGGAACAATCCTACCCCAAAGCCGAAAAGGAGTGCTTAGCCATACTGTACGCGACCGAACATTTTAAACCCTATTTATATGGTCGCGAGTTTGTTCTAGCTTGTGATTTTGAGCCGGTGCACTGGATGACCTATATTGATAATCCGGGACCACGAATTCAAAGGTGGAGAATTCGTCTTCAGAATTATCAATATAAGTTTGAATATAAGCCCGGAAAAATCAACAGGATTGTGGAAGCGCTATCCAAAAATCCTGTTGATGAAGAAAACGGGTTGAACTCAGATTCCAGTCGGTCAAAATCATTCTCATCGGATCTCGAAAAGCCTGCAAGAAAGTAGTTTCCGGTAAAACGGAACCGAGAGATCCCAAATCTAGCGAGAAAGTGAAAACGTGTCATGCACTACCTATTACGCGTTCCTCAACCAGCGAAACGGAAAAAGGTGCGCGAGTCAACCCGAAAGAAAGAAAAGAAAATTCCGGAAGGTCTGAAAAACCTAGTGCGCCAACGACCCGACAACGAATCAGCAGTCTACAGGAGGGTTTAAACCCAAAACAAGCAAGATCACAATTTGGACCTTCATCCAGAACTGGAACTGTACCAAAGATTCTAAATCGTAGGAATACAGAAAAGTCAACCTTGCCCAGTAGATTCTCTGTTACCTCAAGGGCGAAAGGGGTAAAAGAACTAAGAAAAACAATCCTAAAACGTCTGAGGGACCCGGAACAAAGTACCAGCTCGAGACAACCAAACAGTTCAAAGGGTCCCCTTTTTAAACCTAATTTAAATCCTGCTAAGACGGCTGCCAAGGAACCTCCTCGTCGAGGACGACCTGTTGGAAGTACCAAATCTGCAATGGCTGATAGTGATAAAACCTATCGACCCCCGCAGGATATTCCCGTTAGTGAAGCGGATGAAAGCTGCATCGCCAACAGACTACGACCCCGAGGAACTACATCCCCAAAGGAGGAAACAACTAAGGAACCGTCCTATTCATGATCAAGTGATGAAACTGCAAAAGAAGAATCGGAGGGTGGAACAGATGAAGATTCGGATCCCCCAGTATTCCGAGAAGACTATAGTGCTTTCCCACATCTTCCTGTCCATGCTACTCCGCCCAAATCACCTAAGCTCAAATCTAACGCCCCTCATAGTCAAGGCCCCGATTCATACACGGATGTACGTTATAACGGACGTCAAACGAATAACGCTTCCGAAATCGAAGTAGCCACTACGGCAGCTCGACAGGCCAGAAAGGCAGGCATCAAAAAACTAAGGATCAAAACAGATTCCCGATACTTGGTGCAGAGCGTCGAGGAATGATTACCAAAATGGCGACAGAATGATTGGAGGACAACCGAAAACAAACCGGTCAAGAATAGGAAGCCTTATGAGCGACTAATTAAGCCTCTTGACGTTGTTTGGGAACATATTCCTGGACATGAAGGCATCGTTAGCAATGGAAACGCGGATCGTTTAGCTAGAGAAGGCGCTCTGAAGAACCCCGAACCGGATTCGTCGCCATCTTCAGAATCGGAACCAGAAGAGTTACCTCTCGAAGAAGTGATCATCACAGGTCAACGAAGAATTGATAATAGTGAGGACGAATCTAGCGAATCAGACGTTCAGAACATGAAACAACGATCACCACTCAACGCTAAGTAGCTGATCCAGGAAGTGTCGGAGTCCGTCAATAAATTCGACCAATCGATTGCGAACGCCGGATTAAATCTCTCCAATCCAACAAACAGCACTCTACTTTGGGACTATGAAGGCCTAGACCATAGTCCACGAAGACAATATGTTTCTGACGGTGAAGAAGATCAAGAACATTTGGACTATTTAGAGACTCTTGATCCTGCAGTTGGAACCGAGGACAACCTTCCCAGAAGAGTAAAGAAGTTCCTGGACGACTTCATCCGGAGTAGAGCGAAAAAATTAACTGAATCAGAAGAGCCTTCAAGTGAGCAACCTGAGTTGCCCACCACGGTGGAAGGATCACAAATGGAAACTCCACTAACTAGTAAATCCACTAAACCAAGGAGACAAAGCACGGTAAGATTCAAGGATATCCCAGAAGTCTTTGAACATTATATGGATGATCGAACGCTCCAGATGGAAACGGAACTATCTACTCCAGGGCCATCAACTATCCCACGTGCACAATCCATCCCGTTCACGGGATTCAAGGACGAAAGTGTCAACCCTAACCAGGAGATCATCGCAAGGAACTAAGGCATGAAACCTAGACGAATACAGGATACAGACGATGACGTAGTAAAGAAGTGGGCGCCTCTAAGCTCGTCGTTCCTGAAGTTCAAGGATTCTTATGTCGATCCTCCATCACCTCCTGAGACGTCTAGTGAAAGTGAAAGTGATGGTGATAGTGAGCCCCAAGAATCGAAACCGACTAACAGTAACCCTCGTGGTAATGTAACAAATCAGTAAACAGAACCTTTGACGTACTTCCTCTCCGAAGATTGTGAACCGGTCGAGCCAATCTCGAAGTTATTAGTCGCTACAGAAAACATTGACCTACAAGACATTAGGGACAGCAGACCCATCAAGGGACAGATTTTTATTTCCCCTAATGGTAAATACAAGGTCTTTTCGATCATTGTGAAAAGATGTCATTTCGACGAAATTTGTTGGAAGGATGTTATAATCGGACTAAAAAATTTAAGAAAAGCCCTAGCATCCAACAATCAAAATTCTTGTCGAATGGCCAATTCCGGGGACCTACTAGGTACTCTTCCCCAAAATAAAATGTCGGAACTTGTCGCAGGAATTTTCCGCGGTGGCGATGCTACCATCACCCTATGCCACGGAAGAATCGAAGTACCCCCTGTCGAATTACGCGATAAAATCGTTTCCGAATTCCATTCAAGTTTGATAGGTGGACACAAAGGCATAGGCAAGACCTACCGACGAATAAGGGAAAGATACTATTGGCCCCGGATGCGTGAAGATGTTACCCAATATATTCGGAAATGTAATAGTTGTTTCGAAAACAAACTTGCCAGGGCGCGCACAAGAGAGCCGATGATAATTACCGATACTCCGGCAATGCCCTTCGACAAGGTGTCCCTGGATACAGTCAGGAAATTGCAAACAACCCCGAACGGAAATCGGCACATCCTTACCATGCAGGATAACTTCTCTAAGTACTGCATTGCGGTCCCCATTCCGAATATCGAAACGAAAACAATTGCCCATGCGGTAGCTACAAATTTATTCTCCGTATTCGGAGCACCTCGTTGCATTTTTACGGATAGGGGAGCAAGTTTCGTTAACACCCTAATGCGTAAGTTGGAAAAGATCTTTGACGTCAAACAACTTACGACATCCGGTTACCGTCCACAAACTAATGGGGCACTGGAAAGGAGTCACATCGAACTGACTGATTATATTAAACATTACGCAAAGGATTTCGACGACTGGGATCGTCTGCTCCCATTCGCGATGTTTAATTATAATACATCCGTTCATGAGGCAACCAACTTCACCCCGTATGAACTCGTGTTCGGGCACTTGGCTAAAGCACCCAGTTCGTTACCCCAAGGGCCCGAAGTCGAAACATATGGATCCTATCTGAAGAACTTAATTACACAGAAGGACCATACACCCTTGTAGGATTCACGGAAAATAACAATGTGATCCTCGAAACTAAAAACGGTGAAAGATTCGCGAAACATAGGGACAAGATCAGAGCCACCAAATTATGAGACCTAAACCCCAGCTCTAGATCCCTTATTAACCTATTTTTTTAAGAATAACCCCAGGAAAGATGACGACTATTGCTATAACCCTGCTATGTCTATTCTCGATCTTAACAATGACGACCAAGCAGCTGTATTCCCACGATGCAGAGATGACTGTTCCAAGTGATCGTTACCAGATCACCACTTTTAAATCCAGCGCTGGAATATATTTCGAATATATTGGAGAAGTCAGAAGGTCCGTCAGCAATTGGAGGATTGCCGTATTCCTGGACGTGGGCAAGCAGACTCGATTCTTTGATGATTTGAGGACCAGACTGGAACGAATGAAACAACACTGCAAACCTGACGAAGAATGGTGCAACGAGTTAGTTGGATATTATGATTGGGAAGATAGATGGGAAATGGCCGCGGAACTACAAAAACAGTTCCGAGTCCAAATCGAAGAGCTGGAAAATACTAAAAAGACCTTACCATCCACGATGACTACGCAGCTACGAGCAAGGCGTTCGGTTCCACTACTGGGTTTCTTGGGAAAGATTGCAGGACCAATCGTTGGAGTATTAACCTACGACGACGGCGAAAAGTTTAATGCTGCCATTCAAGACCTCAATGAAGCGCAAGCCAATTTGTCACACCTTGTCGGAAAACAGACCCACGTAGTGAGATCACAACTCGACTCGCTGCACTCTTAGGTACAACAACATGGATCCTTGCTACAAGAACTGCAGGAACAACTTCAAGTCTTGATCGCCGTAGGGAGTACCAAGTCGAAAGCAGAAATGGCGAGGAGAAATCTAACATTTGCCATCTTCAAAGCACTCAGGTTAGGACTCGATCACAGCATCCAAGCAACTTCCACCATGCTTGATGCAGTTCATGAAGCCAGGAAAGGACAACTCCATTCAGGACTCATAACATCCGAGCAACTGGAACCAATCCTCCGAGAAGTACAGGATAACCTCAAGGATATTCAGTTTCCATTGACTGGACCAAGAATCAGCATTGATGAATTGATGCGCATTTCCACCATCACCATCCTGTGCGAGAACCATCAAATCAAGGTTCTCATTGACATACCACTCCTAGGAAAGTACAATTATCAAGCTTTCAAATTACACTCACTCCCGACCACTCAAGAAATGCTCGAGAATGGCACCGGAAGAGCATACATAAAATCTGAATATGATTACCTCATTATCGACGAGGATCAGAGAACATACCTCTTGTTAAAGGAGCAGGAATGGAATCTGTGTAAAACAACAACATCTTTTCACGCCTGCCTTCAAGGTGCTCCAATCTACGATCTCCGTGAACGAACGTCCTGTGAAGCATTATTATTGATCAAGTCCAACGTGGAAGCCCTAAGGTTTTGTGACGTCAGAGTAACCAGCGAACTCAGGTCCTACTGGAAACCCTTAACCACCATAGGCGGGTGGATTTATTCTTTTGCTGCACCAGAAAAGGCAACAATTGCCTGCCATTCCATGAGCCCAGTAAAGATCATGCTGAGCGAAGTTGGCATCCTCAAATTGGGTCCAGGATGTTCCCTCAAAACCAAGGACGCCATAATTCCAGCAACCACCTCACAAGCTGGTCAATCAGAATTTATTTTTGAATCAGATCTACATTTAAACTTAACAAAACTTTCCCCAACACTACTAAAATATAATCACCTGCTTGAGAACACCAGAGTCCTAACGAAGTCCATCCTCGAGATTAACACGAAGTTATCAGCATTCGAGATGAATTCCAAAACCCTAGACGAACTAGAACAACAGCTTCAAGAGTTCGCCTTACAACAACATAATCAAGGAAGACACTCGACCTTGATTTACGGATCCTATGGAGGAATTATTCTCTTATGTGCACTTCTGCTTATGTACTTGTGCCGATCACCGCTGAAAACTGGAACCTACAAGCTGTCTCAATACATTTTCTCGAAACGAAAAGATGAAACTAGTCCAACGCCACTCAGAAGGGCACCGTTGACTGAAACTCCAACACCCATGGATACCACTGGACTATACGAGGATGTTCCGTCTTCCAGTAAAACCACTGCCAACCAGGAGGTGATTGTACAATCAAAACCAGTCTTGTTCAAGCCAACAACCAATTCAAAAGGGGAGACAAAATCTGCAGCTTTTGAAGATAAGTCAACTACGAATATTAGACGACTAACCAAAGGATTAAGTTCCAAGCTAAATGGAATCCAGGTAGAAAAGACTTCCATTAAAATAAATCGACAACCATCCTATCGCCAATAGATTCCACTGAACAACACCGCAAGACAACAATGAAGATCTTCACAACGAAGAGGTTAGTGCGCCCAATGACCCTAATGAAAGTTTAAAATTACCATTCGGGATATTTCTAACTTTGCAAATTTCATATAAAAGGAAATTGTATAAAAGGGAAGACTTAACTAAACATATAAATCCATGGAAAAGCTAACTTGCATTCCTACACTCCAGGAATTATGTCTAACGTAAGGTTTAATGTTGAAAGCTTTTTCTTTCCACCAACATGAAAATTTTATTTTGCTATTACTCGGTAAAAAAATTTAAATAAATAAAATAAATAAAAAGAAAAAGAGAGAGGGATTCGTTTATTATATAATTTAATTACAAAAAATTTAGTTACCTCAAATAAATTAATCACTTTATAAAACATATGTAGGTAGAGAAGGTTTCTTAAAAGAGTATTTGAATAATAATCATCAATTGCAAGTAAATTTATTTATTCTTTATATACACTTTTCGAAGAGTGACGGCATATGTACATCTTCCTTTTTCTGATAAAAAAAAAGAATTCTGAACTTAATTTTCTTTACCCAATTGACTGATTCTAACCCACAAAGGGTTTGTACAGATTGCTTGCCCGTCTACCAAATGAAAATTCCTCGGACCGGGTGTCTGAGAATCAGGTAAACGCAACATATACGAGCAGCTCGTACACCTCCAAACATACGGCCGCAGTTGCTCAACTACGCTCCGTGGCAGATCGTGGACAACATCCGCCTTGAAAGCAATATGTACAATTAATATTTTTTCACCTGGTAGAATAATTACAATAACACAGACAATAAGCATCATACCCGATATGGTCCCATCGCATTCACACGATCCACCTCGTCCAAGAACACCTGAGTATGCTCAAGGCTATCCGAATCCAGTCTATGTTGGAACAGCTTCACGTGGATCATCTCATGTAATATGGTTCCAATTAACTCCTCCTCGGCGAGAAGTCTGTGGATCTCCCAGCTTATCCGAACCTCACGAGCAGGCAAGTCCGTACATCCCGAGGTCACCGTCATCTTTCTCCCCCACCGTATCGTGTAACCCGCAGCAGCAAGTTCACCATTAAAATAGGTTTCGTCCAGCTTGTCATATAGACCTCTCAAGTCTGGCCTCCCGTCTGTGGTTCGCTTGCGCTCGGAGAAACGCAGCCCTGTTTCTAAGGGCTGTTGCTGCGATCGTGTTGCTCTTCCACTAATGTTGAGATTCTACCTAAAAAATTGGGGTGCACTGTGTTAAGTTAAAGGTTGTGAGTTGCCAAGAGACGGGAAAACCGAGAAAACAGATTTTGCCATAAAAATACCAAAGTTTAACAATTTCCGTAACGCCTTACTTCAGAGCCGTTTTTGGGCCATTTCCGTTGAGAAATCGTAACACGTAAGGACAGGAAAAATGTTGAAGCTAGGGATCCGAGGAATACGCCGGTATACCCCAAACAAAAAATTGGTTAACTTTTGTAAAAATTATTAACAATTTCCGTAACGCCTTACTTCAGAGCCGTTTTTAGGCCATTTCCGTTGGGAAATCGTAACACGTGAGGATAAGAAAAATATTGAAGCCAGGGATCTGAGGAATACGCCAGTATACCCCAAACAAAAATTGGTTAACTTTTGTAAAATTTATTAACAATTTCCGAAACGTCCCACTGTAGGGCCGTTTTTGAGCCATTTCCAGCCGGAATCCGCATTGCGTCGGGGCAGTAAAAATGTTGTAGCCTTAACTACAGAGAACAATGTGATGCTTAGTAGATAAAAATCGGCTGAATTTTGCGAAAATTGTTAATGATCTTCTCAAATGTCATTGCCGAGCGCATGAAGTACTCGCCTGCGAAGTGCCGCTGAATACAGCCATCGCCGCCGACCACGCGCGGCGCCTGCCGAACAAGCACCAACGATTGCATAAATGCCGTTGGCTGTGACACCCATCCCTAAATATATTTAGACTGTCCCTTCTAAATTTTAGGGCTTACAAGGACAATATCATATTCTGCTTAATTTAAAAAATTAATACATTCAAATACATTTTAGAAACACAAACACTTTACGAAACTCAAGTTACCAAAAGTAATATTCAATGACCAGTTTTCTTTTACAAAAAGTTTTAGAAATTACGAATGATTGCAGAAAGTCAATTATTGTTAAAAAAAATCCATTAGATAGACTTTAGATTTAGAAAATTTCTCTTCAATATAAATTATGTTAAAAGAAATTCATTGAACTAGAGAATTAACGTGATATATATATATATATATATATATATATATATATATCCAAATACTTGGAAATAAACATTTCAAAATTGCATAATAATAGTAACAGGTCGTTTGAATTTGGTGAACGATTATTTGAGTAAAATAAATAAAAAAAGAGTAACTTTAAATAATTCAATAGTTATATGCAAGGGGTTATTTAGTTGATTCAATTAACTATTTGTCTGGGTCGAGTACAATCAACTGATGATTAGGTACACTGAGAAAAAGAAATGCTGTTGAATCAATGACATAATTGTTTGTCGCAATATACGGAATATTCAATGTCGTTCAAATGCGGATGCTGTTGACTCAGTGGCATGTGCTATTGATTCTTGCACTATGGATTTGAAAGCATATTGTATTATATTATTACAGAAGTTATGATGTTGACGGGGAGTGCTATAATATCAAGAACTTCACTTCTTTACTATAATTAAATCTGTTACAAACTTAATGGCGTGCACTGGTGATTTGATTTTACCTTATTTTGAATCGGTAGCGCATGCCATCAATTTTAAGGTACATAACCAAGAATTTGTAGCATGACGTTGTGGTTTCAATAGTCAAAGCTATTGCAAAAAAATGTGTTTTTAGAAATAAGCATATTTTCGCTCTCTTATACATCTGAATTTTACTTCAAGATGCACTCTTTTCAAATTTTGCACACAAAGAAATTTACAACTTGACCTAAACTCATAATTATCACCATATAAACTTAACGCACTATTTGACATTACATATGCATGCATACAGCCATAATTTAATTACATTATTTTGTAAATTTTGTTCTATCTCACTGTTAAATTAATTATTTTCTTAAGTTTAAGACACAATAATTTTATGTGAAATGAAAATGTTAAGAAATATGTTTTCATATTGAAAAATCAATTCAACACATCAACACCTGACATATTAAATTTAAATAAGTATGAGTGCACCGTCGGTTATATAGCATGATGCCGTAAGTTCTGTAGCATCTGTTTTTGAGCGTATTTGAGTACAACTTTTATAACAACAAGAACACGCGCTATTGATTCAAAAACATGAACTACGTTCATTTTACAACCATAGTGGCCACTTTTGTAGAAAATTGAATTCCCGGTTTTCTTAGTTTCCCCGGTCAATTCTATTTCCCGACCATTATACAATAGATTGAAACGCGCAGCGTTGCGGGCACCTCGCATCACCCTGTGTACCACGCGGCTCAGTGCCACCGCAACGCTGCGCGCAGCAATTTATTCTTTAAAATTTAATAACTCAAAAACAAAAAAAGGGCATTCTGAAAATTTACATGCGCATAGGAAAAAACCTCAGCTTTCGTTTGCAATAATTTATTTTCAAATAAAACGGACCCTTTTTTGGGAAATTGAAATTTAAATATTAATTATTAAACATTGGGATAAATTTTTAAAATATTAAAAAATAAAATTCACCATTGAAAAGAGGACGAAAAAACCTTTCCGAAACATATTCTGAAAAATTTTTCCCACTAAAAGTACGTTCAGAAAAAATTCACAAAGTAACCGGTGTTAGCAAAATTGGTCAAATTGGCCCCCCTCTACCCCCTTCAAATTTTCGAAAAAGTCAAAAATATTTTTTGGGGCACATTTCTACTTGATTGAACAACAAATTCCCCGAGTTTCAATTTTTTTCAAGAAGTTGAAATTTCAACTTAGGACATTACACGTAAAATGCCTCATATATAAAAGAAAAATAACTAAATGTTTTCAAAAGTAGTTTGTCATATTCGGATTTAAAATTAGAATGGACTTTTGCTTTCCGATGATGAGAAATTTTCGATATTCCTAATTAATTCTCCAATTTTAGTTGTTCTAACAAACGTTAAGATCAAACAATTATCGGCATTCTTTCTCAAAATTTAATGCTACAAATTAATAGAAAAGGAATATTTCATTTGAAAGAAAACTAAAATTTTCTCAATATTTGAATTTTATTATTTAACTAATTCTGTTTTTATCTGTTCCTTCTTCTCTTTTAAAAAATGCTCTTAATTTTTCCGCAATTATAGTATTGAGTTTTGTTTTGACCAGACCTATAAAAATGAGAAATATCATCATGTTTCATGATAACAAAATTATGAGTGGAGAAAATATTTTCTTCTCCTCGAGTTTAACCCTCTCTAATCCTCGGTCATTATAGTCTTCATATCAGAGCGGAAGAAGGAGGACAGTTAAACGGTAAATAATAAAATTCTATGCAGTGAAATTCTAGTAGAACTAACCCAGTAACTTTTGTTAAATTGAGTAAAGGTAACCCTAGATGGAAGTTATATCAATCTTAAATAATGAATGCTGTGGACTAATTGAGTTTGAACGATAGGAAGAATTAAATAATTGGAGAAGTATTCTAATTTATAAAAAGAAAATTTTTATTCTTACTTCGCTTATGACTAAATTTAAGAAAAAAAAGATTCTTTTGAATATATATATAACATATGAGAAAAGATATATAGAGAGAGGAACTTCATGCTTGAGTATAGAAGCGGAAATTTCAAAAAATGCCATATATTGTTAAAATTCGCATTAATAATTATTATTTAACAAAATAATTGCAACTTGCAAAAGCATAATTAGTCCTCAAAGCAGCATAATCCACTCAGAACAATTATGCGGCAAAATTTCGGAACCTCTTCCAAAGAAATTTTATTTTTATTTAATTAAGTTTTAGTTAATAATTTCCAAATATTTGTGTATTATTGTATTTACAATAATTTATTAAAAAAAATAGAAAAAAATTTTTTTTTGACGATAAAAATCACAGTCAACATTTAAAACTGTCAGTAATACAATTAGTTTATTTAGTATGTTCCGTAATTGACATAAACAATATAAAAAAAATATTAAACTTTGTGAATTGACTACAGTTTTATTTTCACAAATATCCAATTTCATAGGTAATCTTTCCCCAATATTCTAAATGATATGTGGAATTCTCAATATTTTGTTATTCCATAATTTGATGAGAAATTCATGACATTTATTTAATAGTATTAACTTTGAGTTAATTTTTGGAAAATCATAATTGCAGCATAGTTACAAGTTTTATTCAAGAGTATAAATCATCTTGTTGAAAAGCATGAAGTTCCTATCCGTAAAAGAGATATAAGAAATATTTCGGCGAATACGCAGAACGGATGAGATGTCAAATCAATTGCGACACCAGTATTTAATTCCAATCCTCTTCTTCAGTGTCTTGACCCTGCAGAACACCTTGTGGTCCTACTTTTCTCCACTCCCGTGTCACAGGGGTATTAAACGTCTGAAAAGATAGTAAATCAGGTATTAGCTAAGTTAAGTATTTTCTGCATTAAGGCCTCCTTTTTTTATATACAATAAAATTTTCTTGACACGTACCAATACCCAACGTTGAATTCCCAACGGTTCTCCTGCCGCATTTCGGAAAAAGGCCTGAAGGAAGCTCAACTTGAAAGCACGGTTGAAAGGTTGGAGGCCCACAAAAGGAGGAACGCGCGGCAAAGAATGGAAACTTCTAAAAAAAACGGAGAGAAAGAATATTATTTTCTTTAGGTATCGTTAAATAAACATTAAGTGGCGTCTTCACAGCTAGAAAATACATACAGAGTTCTCTGGGATTTATTGTTTTGCCACCACCCCGCCAGGATTTCCAAGTCCTTCGGGATCTCAAGGACCTCATTTGGAAACACGTAATCTGTCTAAAGAAAATTTTTACATATTATTAATTGTAAGATCCTGCCATTAAACAAAGATACCTTTGCTGAAAGAGCAATTACATTACATAAAACCAACTATTCCAAAAATATATATATATATATATATATATATATATATATATATAAGCCCAAAAGAAAATCTATATATATATTGACTAATTCAAATTATTCAATTACATGTGCTAAATTTACGATAGTTAGGGTTTGTTATAGTTTTCAAGTACTAACGTGTACTACTCAAGGCAATATATTTAATTTTGCAACATTCGACAGAGAATACTTCTGAATCAATAAAGTGGCTATTTAATACGATATCAAACTTACAACTAATTAAATAATTAATTAATAAAAATATAAGATAATAATATTATTATTCTCAATAATAACTATTATTATTTTCCAATTAAATAAAGTACCTAACATTATTTAGTTAAAATTGCTTACCGTCGCCCAGAATCCGCGAGATTGGTATTCCCTCGCGACCTTATCCCACTGGTATTCTTGATACCATCGCGTTCTGGAATAGCGCTTAGGAACACCCTCCTTTACCATCCCAGTGCTATGGTTCCAGCATAACAGTTCGTCGTCCCTACTTGGTGCAGGACGCCATGGTCCATATTCGACAAAAAATCTGGAATTTTAAATATCAAGCCCATTTAACCAACTATTATCAAAAATAATTTAGAGCAACACTCAAATACAATAGTTATATCCTTCTACCAATTAAATTAAAAAAACCCTGTTAAATTCAACTACTTAATTGAAATTATTAAAAAAAAGGGAGAGTTAAAGTAATTAAATAAAAGGAAGTTTTTGTTTTTTTTCCTCACCCGCGTGATGAAGGCAGTCCTGCAAAAGCATCCCTTGCCTTCAGGCAATCCAAAATTTTAAGGAGGTGTATATTCATTAATAAGGTGGGCCCCCTGGCTTTCAGTTCCGCAGCCTCATGTAGTTCCCGAAGGGAAGGAACTGGCCTATTCTTCAAAAGGCCCTGTCGCGCTGCTAACAAAGGAGGGACCGGCTCCCTCAGAAGAAGGCGTTGTTGCGCTTCGAGAACGGACTTTGAATTGTTTTCTTTTGATCTAGTTTCCGCATCATCTTCGCAGGTTTCCTCGAAGGAAGCGGATACTTGTTTCTCTTCCTCCGTCAACCAGCCATAAATTCGCCTTAGAAGATGAGCTCGCAACTTTCCATACTTTTCTCCGGGTATCCATTCGAACAATTTTGCTGCTCTTAGATCCCTGTTCCCCTTCGTATCCCAACTCTCACAGGACCCCGATGTGCTAAGCGCATCAACCTCGTGTTCCTGTCCTCCACAGTTTTGAGGAGAACCGACAATCCTGGACATTATATAGTCCTTCGAGAGACATAGCGCAGCCTCAATTTTTTTTCCTCACTTTTCACTAAACCACTAATATTAGGATTCATCTTGAAAATTAATGAATAACTTCCGCGTGACACGCCACCGTAAAACAATTTGATGCTAAGCCTCGCACGTTCGGACCGGACAAGACCTACAGGACAACTGAACAACACTGGGGACCAGCACGAATCACCAGTACTTGACTCACAGATTAGGCGCACACCGCGACACACATGCATACAGTTAGGTTAATACGAGTTGCTGCGACCAATGAAAAAACCCCATTGAGTACAATGCGTTCCTCTAGAAGAAGGTCTAATACAGTCAATCATAGTCAAAACAAACCTGATGATAACGAAAAGGATTTCAAAATAAAAATTAATAAATTCATTAAGAAATCTTCTCTCCCTATTATAAGTAAGCGTCGAACTAATTGTTAACTAACAATTGTTTTGCTTAACCAGAGATGTTAAACTTGGTTTAAACATTTATTTTGAATAAGAACCATAACATAGTATTAAAAGTGATAAATTCCGAAATATATATATAGTTTAATCATTTTGATTCACTACCTAGTTGTAAAAGTTAACATCTCTGACATTAACCGACACAATTATTATAAGAGATTTACAGATAAATAAATTTTCCTCATACAAATTAAATATAATCAAATTTTGGTTGATCAAAGTCACATTATATCGCAATCAACTTTCGACATTGTGGCCAAAATATATACTGAATGGAATAATATTTAAGGAGTTCTGTAGTAGATAGGAGATGACAGAAATAAGTAATGTAATATCTGGACAATTCACTTCTATGTTTAATTATTATTGAGGGAAACGTTATTTTATAAGAATATGTATGCCATAATAATTTAAGTTTAGAATAATCATTTATGTATGTTAGAGTAAAAAGGGATATGTATCCATATGTGTGTATACTTACGTAGTATGTATGCGTGTACGTATGAGTGTATATATAATGTGCTATTCCCTTACCGCATATGTAAGCATAATACCCACAATTATTTTTGCCTACGTCCATAACATATTTTCTATGCAATTCTACCTCCGAGTTCAGAGCATCAAGTTTTTGGGGACAAAAACAGGAATTTTCACGGTGGATTGTTATATATGAAATTATAAATTGGCAACCCTGTTTAATAATTTCGACGGCATGCAAGGCATCGCCGCATGATATCTGATACCCAGATAAGGAAGTGTCGACGTTCACCAAATGCTCTTAGCTCGGAATTTTAATTGCCATAAAGAAAAATATAATAATTATTAAAATAATGAACACTAATAAAAATTTGAACAATGTAAAAAAAAATTAGGTTTGTTAAGCGGGACTTTTGAATGCAATCAAAGAGGTTCTGATAAAATCACAAATCCGAAATTTATAAGAAGGCGCAATGCTGCAGCCAGTGTATGCATATATATATATATATGTCTGAGTGTATGTATATATTCGTCATTACTGTGCATAGGCAGAAGGTGCGCTGTGAGGTTGCGAATGTGGGGATGGTCGGCGGCAACACACACACCCATGCAGCCGCCGTTTATGAGCACCAGCACACGCGCTGGTTTCCCCTGGCTAAAGAACTAATACCTTGACCGATCCCATGCTACGGACACAAATACAAGCGCGCTGTGTTTGCCTCTTACCGCTACCTTGTGCGTAGAACTTTCCTTTCCTCTCAGGGCCCATAAGCTGTAGTATGCAGCATCAAAACAAACGCACGTGCGTTACAGCTGATTCAAAGCCACGAGGCTTACACGCCTCGTGTTATTTGGACTTATGCCATTCAAACCCGTGCGTCAAATTATATGCACCTACCACAATTTGACAATAGTTAAACATTTTGTTGTAAACATTTTCGTTACAACAAAATGCCGGAGGACTTAGGATATATGTATATGTATTTACACGTGTAAACCATGCAAATATAATACATATATTAATAACCTATAAAAAGTAGGAACAATATAATTACAATAAATAAATTATATGCACTGTAATAACTAGGATGAATAATAATTTTATTAATTAAACAATATAATTATTATTTAATTTCTTAATTATTTCAGAAAAATAATGTCTCGAAAAGTATCATATGAACAGACCATTTCCGTTCTCACGGACCTACCGTGAGATCCAAAACGTCAGCTAAAATGCATAGACCAATGGGCCCATGACTTACTCCTACTCTTTACTCCTACTACCCGAAATTTTCCATCTTCCCCACTTTTTGGCACTAAAGGTAAGGGTTAGAGGCTTGTCGCGAATTAACAATCTTGGCAGTACGAATTCTCGCTTCTTCTCGAAGACACCTCTCCTGGGTCTAACCTAGAAAGTGTTTTGGGACAGAGAAATTTCGCGACAAAAAGACCGTCCGCGACCCGGAACCCGATTTACATGAATTAGGGCAGACGTTAAAATTGTCAAATTCTCTGATCCGGTGGAGTCCAGTGCGGGCTGATTTTGAAAAGATTCTGGAATAATTAATATAATTAATTATTCTGAAATCTTGTTATTTATAACCGGCCGGTTGCATAGATACTGCCCGCGTCCGTCTCAAATATCGGTGGCCCACGAGCGTGATCAAAACTTTTTATTCGAATTGTCGGTTGCATAGATGCTGCCAGGATTAATTCAGTGGAGAGCAGATCCGCAGTGAGTTTTACACTATTGCTTGAGACGGCCGGTCATATTGCCCGCGCCCGCTCACCACAAAATTTCATAAAAACAAAAAGAATTTTCGCCCGACGGAGGTTTGTGATCCAAAGGAGAAGCAGCCCCGACGGTAGTTTGTAAGTAAATAAGTATCGTTTCAATCACATATTCTAACACACACACACCTTCTATTTGTAACACACTATAACCATTCTGTATTCAAAAGGTATTTTTCTGTTTAAAAGAATAAATCATGTATTCGTAAAATCAATTTCTTTGCTTACCTAACTAAACCTGAAATTCAAAATCATTTCAAAAATAGTGCAATTAACGAATCAGAAGGCAACTTTTAAAAGTAGGATAACGTCCCCACAAAATAAACAAGGTCCTTCAGACCTTGGCAGCTTGGAGCCTCCACAAATAAGAATTTAGAGCCATCTCAAAAGCTCAATATTTAAATCAATAAATTATCGTTTGTAACACCTCTTTTCGGTTTTTCTCCTATTATTTCTTTTGACAGAGGAACTGCCGACGAATCGGATAGAGCCCTATGTCTACTAGGTCCAGGAATATTGATGTTGGTTTTTGATGAAATTGATATCTTTTCTTTATCTTGCTTTTTCTTGTTTTTGTCTAGTAATTGATTGAGCATTTCGTTGGCTTCTAACTTCGCTCCCTTGGATTCACTACTGATAGGGAAAATTTTCTTTCCTGCCCTTATTTTGCCTACATTCTCTTTTCCGTCCGTTTCTGAGTCAGACTCATCGCTGCTTTTGCTAACATAACATTGCTTTCCACCTGTTGATCCAGACCTCTCTAAATTGGGATTTTCCGATAATCCCCTAATCCACCGATTTATTTTTCCTGGTTTACACTCGAACTCGTATTGGTAATCTTGTAATCTTAATAGCCACTTAGTCATCCTAGTGGTGGGTTTAATGGCGTCGTTGATAATTTTTAAAGGTTCATGGTCGCATGACAAAATAAATTTTTTACCGTATAGATATGGTCTAAAGTTTTCTAATGCAGATATTACTGCCAGACATTCCTTTTGAGTTGGATCATAATTGGACTCCGCTCCTACCAACGTTCTTAAAAAATAGGCTACTGGCAAATCGATTCCATCCATTTCTTGGGTAATTACTGCACTAAGGGCATGCTCTGAAGCATCTGTGGTTACCCTGAATATCTTGGAGAAATCAGGATGTTGCAAAATTGGGTTTTTACACAAGGCACGCTTTAAACTTCTGAAACTCTGTTCCTGTTCGTTTTCCCATTTAAAAAAATGATCTTTTTTTAATAAAGCATACAACGGCTGTGCTATTTTAGCATAATTTTCTATAAATCTTCTATAATAACCTGTAATGCCTAAGAATCCCTTTACTGATTTAGGATTTTTTGGTATGGGAAAATCTCTTATAGCCGACAATTTTTTCGGGTCTGCTTTTATTCCTGCCTCTCCTACTATGTGCCCTAGATAAGCTACTTCTTTGCGTAGAAAGTCACATTTTTCGGGTTGCAGCGCTAATTTTGTTACATTTCATCGTGCTAACATCCTTTTTATCGTTTTATCATGTTCTTCTAGACTTGCTGAAAAGACTATGATGTCGTCCAGATATACAAAAAGTTCTGCCCCTTGTAGGCCTGATAATACACTATACATTAATCTTAGGAACGTTTGTGCTGCGTTTTTTATCCCCATTGGCATTCTTTTATACTGATAGTACAATAGTACATAAGACCATAAGAGAATGCAGTCTTATATTGGACTTTTTTGGCTGTACCTACCTAGTGGTATCCTAATGCTTAATCGAATACAGAGAAATATTTAGCCCCCCCCAAACGTTCAAGTATGGTGCTAATTAGAGGCATTGGATAACTGTCCCCCTCCATTTTATCATTTAGGGCTCTAAAATCTATAACTAAACGCCATTTTTTATTTCCCTGTGCGTCTGCCTTTTTTGGCACGATTAACACTGGAGAGTTGTAGCTAGAATTGGAATTTGCCAATAGATCTTCTCCGTACATTTTGTTTACTAATTTTATTCCTTCTTGTTCATATTCCGGGGGTTGTCTATACTGCTTGCACTTTACAGGCTTGTCGTCGCTTAAAGGTATATAATGCTTCACTAATAGAGTCATGGGTAAATAATCTCCGGGTAACAGAAACCGATCCTGCCCAATTCGGACCCATTTCTTCACATATTCTAGTTCTTCTTCGTTCAAATGGTCCAATTTCATTTTACTAAGAATTGCTTTATATCTCTCTTCCCCTAATTCTATTCTTTTATCAAATTCCCGGAAATTTTCAGTGTTTGTTTCATCTACTAACTCATAGGGTAAAATTTCTTGCGGTGCGATAGCAACAGTTATGTCCTTTTCTGTAGTATTTATTGCCATAATTTTACAACTGCCCTTTTTTTGCTTTACTAGAGCTTCACCTAACATTAGTCCTTTTTTTGCCTCGATTCGTGGCAAATAACCTTCTTTTACCTCTTTATTACTGACAGGTATACTAACTATCTGTCTAGTTCTTGCCTTAATTCTCAGTATTCTTGGCACAGGTTTCACTTCTTTTCTTAATTTTACCTTTTCTTGATTAGATTCCGGATCTATAAAAGGTATAGGGTCTACCGGTTTGGATTGTGTTACCAAGGTATTATAAAAAAACGATACTGAGGCTCTCTCTTCTCTTAGAAATGGTCTTCCTAAAATTCCTTCTACGTTTATCGGAAATGTGGGTCTGACTACATGAAATAAGTGTTGTATTCCGTTGATGCAAATATCTATTGTTCCTAAAGTAAATACTTTCGTAAGCGTTACTCCCGTCATGAAAGTTATCTCCGAGGTTTTTACTGGGGCTTTTGCTGCTAGAGCCGTACTTTTGATAATATTTATATCTGCTTCTGTATCTACGAAAAACTTGCCTTCTCCATTGAACATATAATCTCCTTTCATCTTCACGGTAGGGGATTCAGATGTCAACTCGTTAATTTAAAAAATGGCTACTGATCCCTGAACCGGACTACCGTTTGACGCAATTGATCGTTCGAGTTCGCTGTCGCGTCATTCCGACGAACCTGATACCAGTTTAAATCCTTATTAGTGTTACTTATTTCTTGTATTACCTGATTTTGTGGTACATAGTTCGCAACTGTGTTTTGAATTGGAGGGTCCATTGCATTCATTCGATAATTTTGATAATTGTAACTTCTATTGTTACCACGATTCTGTATATTGTTGGGGTTATAAAGCCTATTGTCCCTATTCCCTGAGTTTTGATTCCTGCCTTGTCCTATGTTGTAACTTCGATAATTCGTCCTAGATTGAAAACCTAAACCATTTTGTCTATACCCACCCTGTTGGTTTCTCTGACCTGATGGGCTAAACCCTTGTGCCTGATTATAGTTTATCTGCTGAGACCTGTTTGCATTTCCTGAAAAATTTTGCCATTGTGGTCTAAGAATCCCGGGTGTGTTTTCCGCTGCATTAGCATAATATCCTACTGCGTTTCCGAAATTTGACCGTATTTTCTTTTGCTGCGCTTGTCTAGCCAGCGTGAGGGCTGCTGCTAAATCTTCGGGCTCATGACGTTCTACGGACCCTGAAATATCATCGGGCAGCGCATCGATGAAAACTCTGAGAGCCGTTTGTTTGAAGGGTCTCATAATGGTAGCTATTTCCGCTTGATTATATGTTGGATATAAAGCGGCCTTGCACCCACTTAAATACGATGCTAACCTATCATAAAGATCGTTTACACTTTCATCCTTATACATTTTTAAATTTATGATTTGAACAAAGTAGGCCTCATAGGGCTGCCCTGGGGCAAAACGCTCCTTTAAAGTATCTATTAAATCACCTATTGTAGCAAAATTCCTATTCTTAGTACAATCCCTCGCACTACCTCTTAATTTACACAGAATTTCAGAGATCAGATCAGCCTCGCAAGATGCATTTATTTTTGAAGCCGCGTAAACTATATCCTGAATAAATTCCTTAACTGACATATTTGAACCATCATAATCCGGCACATGTTTCATGGCTCTTTCCATAGACATATCATTTTTTAAAGACTGAACTACCACTACAGTAGCATTTTCTCCATTAATAGGTTCTGAGGGTCTTTGAGTCGGTACCACCCGAGGTAAATCTATGTCTACTCTGTTCCTCATTGTGTCTGCTACCGTGACATTATGATCTTGCGCGGCTTGGTTTTCTCCCGCACCGACTCCCGGGCCATTTTCCGGATTTAGAACCCCGTTTTCGTCGTTCATCTTCGTTTATTATTTATGTTTAAAAAATATAAAAATGTTTATAAACTCCCTTTTTCTTTATTCGCTAAAAGTAGCAACGTGTGCTGTTGTTGCACAGTGAACTACCCAACCTACACTTTCTGCCTGTTTTTTACCTATTATTGCCCGATGAATATTTTCCAGTATTGTATCAGTCGATTCTATTACTTGAAAGTAGGTTTCGTATCCTTGTACGTCAATTATTATGCCACCTATGACATAATATTGGTTTCCGAATAGAGTCACCAGTTCTGCATCACACGGCCAATAATCTATGCTAAGTAAATTTGACGTAATGTAGTTGTGTTTTGTCTGAGTCGTCACTAGAAATTTCGTATGTCCACCTATTATTTCTGAGCTTTCTAGGATTAGTTCACAACTTCCTGACATGTCCCCGTTTACAACCATGAGAGTAAGGTTGGTAAGAAATAACACAACACTAATTCTAGATCTTCGATAATATTTAGTCAAATGATCTGGTATTCTATTCTCAGAGAAATTTTCTATGTAATTATTATGTGGCCCCTTTTTATTGGAATAGACAACAAAATCTAATACGAAAGTGGACCAAAAATTAGACTCCGACACTCCTATAGAAAAAGTTTTTTTAATTGTTCAGTTATCTGCTCTATTTCCTTGCTATCTACCCTTTTCCTATAATCTACTCCTTGAACCATGCATTCTACTAAGGTTAGAGACTTTTGTATCTTTTCTAGTTTCTTGTTTAACCGCATATATTTTTGTGATACTTCATGTAAGTTAAACACAGCTAAATTTAACCTGTCGTAGAGGTCAGTGGGATCTTTACGTAACAGATGCAAAAATTCTGGCGTCATATGTTCAGTGACACTATCGCAATTTTAATTTTCTAAATTCCGACACTAAATCTTTTATTTCTTCTTGTTTAACCCATAAAGCAGATTTTATTTCCTGAATCGATTGCCTATTCTTGTCATTAAGGTTACTCAAAGCAAATAACCAGTTTACTAAAAATCTACCGCGTTTCTCTACTCTTTCAATATTACACTCTAAAACCCTACACTGTAAAGATAGTCTTTGACTGAATTCTTCCACAGATTCTAATCTTTCCTTTATTTCAATAATATGATCCTGCGAAAAACCCGTGATCACTCTGTTAATATTTGGGAACATTAAAAATAAATTTTTATTTTATATTAACTAATAATGACTATTATTGCTTATTGAATTTTTTTGTTATTACTGAAAATTAGCTTGCTGATAAAAATTAATTTCTTAGTTTAATTAAGTAAAAAAATATTACTCTTAAAAAAATCAAGTATCTTAAGTTGAGATTTATCAAGAAAAGGCAATTTACAGTTATAATAATACCGTACTCATGAAATGGATTATTTTAGTAGCGTATCTAATTTCTCCGTCGATTTGCTTACTCAGCTAAAGGAAATTTTCTTGCATATAAATATATATTTCTTTTTAAATGAATTATTTATTTTTTAATTAATTATTTTTTTTTTATAATTATAATTTTTTTACCCCCTGTTCAAAAGTTGTTTATTGTGAGATATTCTTATTTATATAATATTTACATTTTCTAAACTCAAATCAAAACTGATTAAAAAAATAAATTCTCCATATTTAATTACTAAATTTAATTAAAAAAACAACAAAATCTTGCAAAATCAAGTTATTGAATTCAATTCCGTGGAAGAAAACTTTCATCGACGCAAGTCAGCAAGTAATATAATTTTCTTCCTCAGTCCGACTACTATTTATTATTCTAAAAAAAATTGATCCTCTCACTTGTTCAAGTGTCCTACGCACTTCCAACGAGGTTGTTTTTGTATTCGAGGAATAGGGGCCGCTTTATTGAGGAAACTACGGCTTGCCGATTGCAAGTGTACTTACCGTTCCCTAAAAACTCGACTTTAGCGAGTATAAAAAAAATCTAAAACTCGCACTATTCAATAATTCGGTATTTTCTGTAAATAAACATTCATTAACAATAAAATCTTTCATATAATATAAGATGCGTAAGCACAAAATTCAATTCAATGTTTGTTAAAGATAAATTTGATTATTTATTTAATTAACAACAATCTTTAATTTGAGTGAATTCAGCTTTAACTGTATTGAAATTAAATTTCAATTTGTTAAATAGAATAGTACTCAAAATCAAACATCCCGAGGTAAACGTTATTTGCTCTTTCGGGAAAAATAATTATATTTTCAAAAGGTAGTGGATCCCCCTTTTAGGTTTATTATCGAATCAATAACCCCGGTTAGACGGTATTTTAATTGAGAGAATTGTAGAAAAGGAAAAGGTGGCAACAGTTTGTTAAACCGTAATGAAACGCTTCTTGTAACATGAGTAGAATATAATATATCCTGTTTTATTTAATTTAATAGGATTAAAACTACATACAATGATACAAATGACCAAGATTTTTCTATTCCCCTTTAAAAATAATTATGTTTATGACAACTAATAATTATTATTACAAAATATCCCTTTTAATAACATATACCCCCTATAGATTCTTAATTCATGTGTAACAATACAACTTTTATAGTATTTAACTATTATTAGTTACAATAAGGAATAATATTTGTTTATATTTTTATCTGTATGGAATATAGTATATGTGGGTGTAATTATATGCAGAATTGTGTGATAAACTAAAATTCAACTCACCAACTTACAATTTTTCTTATTTTTTTTTCAAGCGCAGAAAAGTATCTCTTTACTTTTCTTAGGTAGAAATATTCAGAGTCACACCTGTGACAAAATTTCTTGTGCAAGCTAAATGTTTTTTTATTATTTTCTTTTATTTAATCTTTTCTGTTATCATCAATGTAATACTTTAAATTATTTTTTTTAAACAAATATCAAAATTGATTTTAATATTTAAAGTTCGGGGTCACCGAATTTAAATTTGTAATCAAACCTGATATTATTTGACAACAATGACAATGACAAAATATTTTTCAAACCACTAGACAGAGGTTCGATATTTAGCACTCCCTATTTTACTTTATTTATTTCACTTAAATATTTTCGTTCTTTCACATTATCAACACAATATATTTTTTTTAAATGATTTTTTTTATTTCCTTCTTTTTATACTTTATGAATTTATTCTTTTTATTTTATTATTTCACTTAATATTCAATTTTCGTATTCGTATTTTTGTTTAATTATATATTTTCAATTAGTGTAAAAGAATATTAAAAATTCTCAATTTAGTTCATGTTAATCAATTAACCAATAGAAATTTAAAATCAACCCTTGAATTAATTGTGTAAATAAAAATACTTAATTTTAAAACATTAATTCCCCTATTTCCTATTTGTAAATAAAAAAAAAATAGTTACAAATCCGAACGTAACAAACTAGAAGATATTTACCGTATTATGACCCTCGGATGTCAAAAAATATTAAATTGCAACAAAATGGCGGAGTTTTGAAAAAAGCTTTTAAATTTCGCAAAAAAAATCTGGTTGAATCCATTTCAAATCAGGCAAGCCGAATAACTTCAAGTCGTAAAATTACCTGTCGATGAAATATGTTATTTTATATACAAAAAAGGGACACGTATTTTTTTATTTTTCATAAAAATGTTTTTAACGATGTTAGCCACATTTGAACTTTGGGCCGTGAAACCCTAACAAACGGTGAAAAAAATGGTTTTACTTGTAATTTTCTTTCTACTGTGTGATAATAAATTTTTCTTCTTGATTCTTATTGGGGGTCTTCTTCTCTTCGAACCCCCGTTTAAAATTTATAAAAAACTTCAAAATTAAAAAAATGGCTGCAGATTTTCAAAAAAAAATAAACTTAATTTTATCCAAAACACCACCTTTTTTTGCTCAAAATTTTAGAGTGACTTCGTATTAATATAAAGATAGGGTTTTCCGGCTCAAAGTTTAAATGTGGCTAACTTCGTTAAAAAACATTTTTATGAAAAACAAAAAAATACGTGTCCCTTTTTTGCATATAAAATAACATTTCATCAACAGGTAATTTTACGACTTGAAGTTATTCGGCTTGCTTGATTTGAAATGGATTCAACCATCTGAGGGTTCTTGGCATCCCAAAATTTTATTTTTCATTCAATAAAAAAACTGACAATCGGCCCTTTTCAGGGCCACCAAATTATCTATTAAAAGCTTTTATACGCTTCTAAAAACTTTGATCACCAAATCGTCGAGATGCATGATTATTCCCCAAATAACATTTTTCCGAAATGTCTTCTTTACGAAATGTCATTTTTGCTAATTGTCACTTTTGCGAATCGCCATTTTTACGAATTGTCATTTTTGGGAATCGACATTTTTTCGAATTTTCATTTTTGCGAATAGCCATTTTTGCGAAAAGTCAATTTTACAAATTGTCGTATTTGTGAATTGTCATTTTTGCGAAAAGATATTTGTGCAAATTGTTATTTTTGCGCAAACATATTTGTGCGAATTGTCATTTTTGCGAAATGTCATTCTTGAGAAATGTCATTTTTGGGAATTGTCATTTTTCAGAAAAATGCAATAGTGAATCTACATATACATACAAGATTACTATAGTAATTTTCGAATAAATGAAAATTCGAAAAAATTTCGATTCGCTAAAGTGATAATTCATGATGTTACGAACCGAACATTTATTTTTATTAAATTGTCAAAATCTGAAAGAAAACGAGCCGCCGGATCGTAGAAAGGCACGTAAATTTTTCTCGGCCGAAATCGAAGTCCCCTGGACATCCAAAATTCGACTTTCGAATTTAAATATCTCATGTACATATCCTTATTGGAAATTTCATTGCGCATCTTTTTTTCTTATAAAATTTTTTTGTATCTATTACCGTTTTCGAAATATAAGGGAAAAACTGTTTTTTAAAGAGAAAAATTGTAATTGTTTTTTTCACTTCAACTCGCGATAACTCAATCAATTTTTCGAATTTCTTAATGAAACAAAAAAGAAAATACGCGATATTTTATCCTACGAGTGACTAAAAAAAAGATGTTTTAATTATAAATAAAAAAGTTATTAATTTTTTATTGAGATATTGAAAAATTCGTAAACAGAAATTTTCACTAAGCGGGGAAGTTAAGCAAATTTTGAGCAACAAAAAACTTCCAGCGAGAAAGTTGTTCATTTAGGTCTAAACAAGTTTTTCCCGAAAGTTACAGTTTAATTAAACAATTAGTTAACAAATGGCGAATGTTAAAAGTCGTTGGCGGCTGAACGCCCTGCGCGCGTTTCTCACCTTATAGTAAGCTGGAGTTTTATTCTGCGTATACATAATACGGGTGAGAAACGCGCGCTGGTCGTTCAGCCGCCAACGACTTTTAACATTCGCCATTTGTTAATTAATTGTTTAATTGAACTATAATTTTCGAGAAAAACTTGTTTAGACCTAAATGAACAACTTTCTCGCTAGAAGTTTTTTGTTGCTCAAAATTTGCTCAACTTCCCCGCTTAGGGAAAATTTCTGTTTACGAATTTTGCAATATCTCAATAAAAAATTATTAACTTTTTGAAAATTATAAAAAAACAAAATTATTATATAATAATATTATAATAAATTTATTTATAATTAAAACATCATTTTTCTTTTTTAGTCACTCGTAGGATAAAATATCGCGTATTTTCTTTTTTGTTTCATTAAGAAATTCGAAAAATTGATTGAGTTATCGTGAGTTGAAGTGAAAAAAACAATTAAAATTTTGCTCTTTAAAAAACAGTTTTTCCCTTATATTTCGAAAACGGTAATAGATACAAAAAAATTTCATAAGAAAAAAAGATGCGCAATGAAATTTCCTATAAGGATATGTAGATGAGATATTTAAATTCGAAAGTCGAATTTTGGATGTTCAGGGGACTTCGATTTCGGCCGAGAAAAATTTACGTGCCTTTCTACGATCCGGCGGCTCAAATTTAGAAGTCGAAAAATCGAGATGCACAATTTATGTGATGAACAATGAAAATTATTCTACCGCGCGCTTTCGGAGGATCGCCGGAGGATATCAAGCTGCCAGGGCCGAATGACCCTGTTTGTATTTGTAGGTTCGTTATTCTCTTCTAAAAGAGCCTGCCAAGCAATATCTTTTCTAATTGAAATAAAAACGGAAATCAAATATTAAAACAGAAAATACATAAGGAATTTCAAATAAAAATACAATTTATGTTTAATTTAAGAAGAAGAAAATTATTACATAAGAAATACAAAAAGCAAATAAAAGGAACGATACAATTTTTCTTTCTTTTAACATATCTTCTCTTCTCTTAAACGTAATTTCCTTAATTACTACCGCCTGAGTTTTAAGATGTTTCGCGGTCGAAATTTATTCCTGTCAGTTTTCAAATTGAACACTATCTTGTAGTGGTCCTTTAAATTGGAGGTCGATTAACTGACAGCCGCGGCCTGGCGTTTCACAATCCGTTAATGTCTCTACGAGGAGCTTATTAAGAGAGCGAAAGTTGTACTGCTATAATTTAAATTTCTTTATAAGTATTAAATAAAGTATCATCAATTCTAAATGATTACAACAACTACCCATGTATTCAAAAACTGTAATTTAGTTAAATAAAAAAATTTAGTACATATTTAATTTATAATATTTAAAAGTAAGAAAAAAATTTTTTTTAATGCTATACACAG